>VZRR01004738.1:436452-546383 GCA_013398015.1 Oreocharis arfaki | reverse complement strand
TGCATGAAGCAGGAGGATCTGAGTGCTCAGGAGGATCTCAGTGTTTTTTTGAAAGTTTGCAGTTTTGTGGGCACAGCTTCAGTGCTTGAGGTCCTTTGGCCCCTTGCAATCTCTGGACACAAAGGACAATTCTGGGCAAACGCATTACATGGTCCCCTGAGACAGGGACAGTTGTTAGGCTGCCTTGTGAGGAAGCAATTTTTTCCCCAGATCACCAGTAATGGGGACTATCCCTGGTAAGAAGAGAGGCAGGATGCACACTGGGAGCAAGAATCCCTGGCAGCTGATCCTCCCATCTGAGAGCTGACTCATGGTCTGAGGGAGTCAATTTTTTTCTGATAATTACTTCTTAATTTAGGATTGAAATTAGTTGGGGTGAATTACTGCAGCAATTGCAATTGTTGGACTGATGCTGCAGCTACCTGCAACAGCTCCTGAGCTGGAGGGCCCTACAGTGCTGGTCCTGAGGCGGCTGAGTGATGGAGGTGGTAACACAGCTCTCCAAAATGAAGAAGACTTGTCATCCAGCCATGTGGCTTTTGTGCTGCATCTTCATTTTGCTTTTTCTGCCAGATGAAATTTGATTAACTTCACTATCTAATTTCTCTGTTCCAGAAATAACCAGAAATGGGGGCTGAGAGCCAGAGTCTCCCTCCTGTTGGAAAGAGCTGCTAGCACAGGCAAAGCCCTTGCCCTGCTCCGCATTGCACCCAGCAGCTTGGGGTGCCAGCCCAGTGACCCAGGGTCTCAGCCCACGAGCCACAGCCAGCCCATGAGGGGATGCAGCCCTCTGTGCCTGGGCTCACAGAGCAGCTGCCTGCACAGCTGCAGGTGTCCTATCCAATAGCAGTAATAGGCTTATCTTAACCTTTGGTATAAATTACCACATTTTTCTGTTCCCCATGTGTAGCCTTAATGAACAGCTCTAATGCTTTCAACAGAAATTATTTAGTACACAGATTGCCTATTTCTTTGCCATGCCCCAGCCTCTTTCTTTTTAATAAAGGCCATCATTACAGTGCACAGGGAACAAAACTGGTTTTATCTTGACCATGTGAGTAGGAAGCCTGATAGCTGACCCCTTTCCCTGCACTCCGGGTTGTGAAGGAGAGTGTTTTGCACATGCCAGACCTGTCTGTAGTCACTAGAGGGTTTGGATGCATTAAGGTTTCCCATGTCAAACTTGAAATGCTTACAAGGGGGTGAGCTTCAATTGAGCCCTCTGGAAGTCATATCATTTGTAGGTTTGTAGTACAACTGACATTGGGAGGGACCTTACGAAGGTCTCTGGTCCAGCCAAGAGATTGAATAATGTTGCTCAGGGCTGTCTCCAGCACACTCTTGAAAAAAATCTCTCAGGATAGAAACTCCACGACCTTTCTGGACAATCTGCTTCAGTATGGAATTAACTTCATAGTCTTTTTTTTCCTTATATTCAATCGGAACTTATTTCAATTTAAGACCAGTGACCTCATCCTTCCTCCATGTAGAGCAATAAAGCTCCATCTTCTCCATAGCCTCCCCAAGAATATTGGCAGGTTGCAACTAGGTGCTCACAAACTCACTTTTTTCCTGGATAAAAAGTCCGGTCCCCACAGAAGTGCTCCAGCATTTGATCATCCTGGTCACCCTGCTGGACCTGCACTGGTTTACTGATCTTTCCTGTACTAAGGACCCCAAAGATGGACACAATATTGTAGATGTGGTCTCACAAATCTGTCTGTCCTAGGTGCAGGACTTTACATTTGTTCTTGTGAAATTACAGAGTGCTCCTGTAGAGCTCTTCCTCCAGACTCCTTACGGCACCTTGCCCTCCACTCCGTCAGCTGCACCTCCAGGCTGGCATCATCTGCCAACGTGATTGGGGTACACTGCACCTCCTCCTCCAGGTAGCAGAGGAAGGCGTTACACACAATGGGTCTCAGGACAGGACACCACTTCCCGCCAGACTTGAGGAAGGTTATGAACCATAATGGTTACAGGGTCTGAAGCTGAGCGCTCAGATCCTCCTGCTTCATGCAAAAATGTTGTCTGTAAGTCGTATATTATCTATCTTTAAATTAGGTCTGAACTAGGTGTCTAAGATAGTTTTGTATGATCTCTTCATTATCAGTGGTGGTATTAAGAGAGAATAGGATCTTCTAATGATTAATCATTTATATTCTATTTTTTCTGTTTGTTATCACCTATATAATGATCTAGATAACCACTTATCACAGTCTAGGTAATGGCTTGACCAAATTCCTCAAATTTCCATGAATGAAGACAGGCCAGATTATTTTATTTCTTGCTGGCAACAGATCACTGTAATATTCAGAAATATTCACACAGAAATATTCAATATCCCACTTCATAAATCAGAGGATTTGCATCTGATTGTGCCAGCTATGCTATGAGCTAGATTTTGGGTCGATCCAGCATGGATTTCTTATTATGTTCTTTATACATCTTTAGAGTGGGATTTTGAATACCAACACACAAGTGAAACTCAAGGATTTAAGTCTCAAGGTTTTGTGTTTTATTTTGTGTCTGAGACAAGAGACAAGGCAGGGAAAAAGCCCAGTGGTGGGCAATGCTGAAAGCAAGAAAGTTGTGTGGAAATGTTGGGGTTTGTCTTCAAGCAAAAGTTTTTAACACAGGGCATTAACATGACCTGTAGCTATTCCTATCCATAGGCCTCATAATTGGTCCCTGTCTGCCAGGCTCATACCAGCAGGCAAAAAGTTTGAAGTGAACCTGGGAGATGATTTCTTCAGGTGAAGAGTGATTTTCTATAGCAAGCACATAAGGAATATTTTCTTTTTCTCCCTTCCTGCAGGCGATATGAAAACTCTAATGAGATCAAAGAGTCCTCATCAAATAAAGGCTTTCCAGCACTCCTTATCCTTTACAGAATCAATGCTCAGGAAGGTTATAGGTGTTTCTTGTGATTTCTGGACTGTTTTAGCTGAGGGCCCTGTGGTTATGTCTCCTTTGTACTGGCTTGCCAGCTGGTCCCAGTAGCACACAGGACCTTAGCAGACTCAGCAAACCCAATCCCATTGCCTTTGCCCTCTTGCAGGTGACATAAGGACCCTGCAGAAAGGACTGTGTCTGCCCAGTACTGGCCATATGCCATCTCCATTATGCCCATTTCAGTTTTGGCCACTTCATCTGAGAAAGAAAATTAGAACCAAGGTAGTAAGTGATATGAAACAGAAATTAAATAGCTAGGGCATCAGCTCAGAAAACTGATGGTTCAGAAGTATAACAATGATACACAGAACCATGAATGATGTGAGGCAGGTAAACAGGGAATAGTCATTCATTATTTCTAACAGCATAAGAACTAATTAAAATAGCAGGCAGACAGCTTCACAGTGGCAAAAGACATTATTTTTACACACATCATAATTAAATTGTGGAACTCAATACTTTCAAGCCAGCTGGGTTTGTGGAATAAAGATCTCTAAAGAGATGTTGGATAGGAGCTCTGGTTCAGAACTGGGGAGCAGTTCTGGGAAAGCTCTGGTTCAGAACTGGGAATGTTCCTCTTTGGTACTTTGACATTATGTATTCCTTCATGCTTATGACAGAATTTGGATACTTGGCTCCATGCACCTCTGGTCTGTCTCCAGGCAGCTATTGTTATAGTGTTATGGAGAAGGAAAATTATTGACAATGCATTTATGCATACAGGGCCAGGCCCTCAGAACGAGGCCAAATAAAGTAACTAAGGCATGAATTCCTATCCACTAGAAATCTAAATGTATGCAAATATATATAAATATTTGCCTTTGTTTTGTGCCCACAGTAAGAAAAAGGAGAAACTGGACAGCCAGGCTATTAGCAGGGTCTGAAATACCTTGGAAATATTCAAGATGGGTACATCAATTGAAATCAGAATGGTGCCCGCATAAGGGAGGTGACTATGTCTTTGATAAATTTTTCTCTGAAGGCAGTTTCATTATCCTTTCAGGCACCAGAAAATTACTATTTTCCCTCATGAAGGAGATGATCTCCTGTGGAAAGTGCAGTGATTCCACATTTTCCTCTTTTGACTGGGGAACTCATAATGGTCTAGGAGGATAGCAATTATTCCCATAAGCCTGCAGATCAAGGCACCCAGCAGATCAAGTGAAAATAAACAGAAAGGAAGTTGTAATAAAAAGCTATTGCTAATGATTTGTGTGGAATCTGCAATATGTATTAATATTTTCTGCTTCCCCCTTCCGGGCATGACTCAGTAGGAGCCCTTCACTGACATTCCCCTGACTATCTTTTTCACAAAGAAAAGAGAATTTGAAATGGAGAAAAGGTTTTTTTTTAATCTGTGACCCTGCAATATGCTGGCACAGAGATCTGATGCACCAAGGCTACATCTTGCTCTAAAACACTATGAAGGGGTTTCTGATCTAACAGAGCTGATCTTTGCACCTGAAGCTTTTGATTCACGCTTTTATAAACTGCCTCTTAGGTTCTTAGATTCTTTTAATTAGTGGCAGGCAGCTTTTGAAAGAGAAAAATAATGGTTATGTACAGGAGCTCGCAGGAGTTTTCCCAACTCATCAGGCCAGATGCTGTTCTGCAAGTTCAAAGGGAGCAGTGAATGCTTGCCACCTCTGGCAACTGGGGCAATTTTGTTTAGGTACCCTTTAGACAGAAAAATGTGACATTTGTGGGTTTATGCTGTCTCTGTTTGCTTTTGCATCTGTCCAGCAAGACCTGCAGACAGTGCTTTCCTGCCCCTCAGTGATGCCCCAAGGCTTTGTTAGTTGACAGAGAAACTGGAAGACAAAAAACAAAAGAGAGTGAGATCACAGAGTGACCTATTTTGTTAACAGCAAGGAAAGGACTTGGTGGCTCAGAATCTGCAGTGGTAATTTTGGCATTCCTGCCTGAGAGGCTGTTGAGCTGATCATGACTCATGTCATTAAGATGATTTTAATGTTCAATGCCAGCTGATGAAAATTGAGGTAAGGGGAAATTAATTTTACATGCAAACTATATAAAAGCATTGGAAGTTAACTCCAGAGAGAGATCATGAGAAAGAAAATCTTGCCTGCCCTGATCTCCAGGGGAGAGTGAGAAAACTACAGCATTTTATTCAGCCATCTGGAAGGAATTAATTTGTGGTACCTTCTGTGTCTAATTCATCTGGAAAATATTGTACAAAAATGACACAGTGCACATGAGGAACCTGATAAATGTAAAACTAAAGGACTGGAGAGGGACTGGCTGGTGGGAACCCCAGCTGCCAGATGGGCAGCCCATTCCCCAGACAGTCCAGCTCCCATTTATCTGTTGTTGTGAGGAAAATAAAGGAAAATGCTGACAAAATGACTAAGAAGACTCACTGTCTCCAAACATCATGCATTAAATCTGAGCAGTTGCTCTTTCACACAAGCTCCTCACGTACAGGGGGAATCAGTCACCTCCGCTGAGCAAACAGAGACCACATGCTAACCTGGCTGGGAAACAGGCTGACTCAGGGGAACGTCTCACCCTTGGAACATCTCAATAATATTTACAGAACCAAATCCACATTGATTATCTACAGTTGCAGGGCTTGGCTGCCAAGGTGGGTCTTCTTTCGCCAGTACCTCTGTAGTGTTGACGGACATGAAAGGCCAAGACACCCACAGCTCTGCAGGTGCCTTTGCCTCTTGCCCACCAGTGTGGGGCATCTGGCAGGACTTCAAACCTGCTGAGCAGCTGCAGCCTCCTCAGGCTGCCCAAAAAAGCAGCTGGAAAAAGCTTGTGATTTCAGTACAGTTTTTTTCTTGACGTTGACTACTGCAAGTTGGCAACAACCAGCTGATTTCTTTCCAGTGAGATTTTGGACATCTTGACACTTCTATAAACAGTGCAGAAACACTACAGAAAGTCACCAGGATTCTTGTTACTTCCTGGAGCACAGGTTTCATTCACTCAGCTGAAGAAACAATTCTTCCTGGTCCCAGAGAAAAGTCTGAAGTCAAAATAGGGAAAAGCCACTGGGGCAGCCAAACCCAGTCCCACATCCTGCCTCCAGGCTAATTTCAGACTTGAAAAAAATGCAGTGGAGTTTGCTGTGTCCCTAGATAGCCCCTGTGCATGCAGACCTCAAATAGGTGCAAGATGTGGTTGTCTGGACGTTGTGTAGGTGCATCTTGGCAGAATTAATCTTTTGGTGCCACAGTCTCTGTACACTGTGATCACATTAGGAGTAGCTCTGGCAACAAGTGTTGTATTGGGACACCAAGAATGGTTTTAAGTTGAGCCTCCTGGGAGGAGGTTTAGAGGGGGTTTTTTGCCATTTGGGCTCTTTTCTGTTGAGAGATAAGGAGAAGGGAACATCCTTGCTCACCAAACCACCTTGGGGCCTCCCCTGGGGGAGTCTCTGGGTTGCTCTACTGAGAGCACCAGACGTCGTGGTCACCCAGGAGCTTCCACAGTTGCAGTGCAATGTGCTTGGCCACAGACTCTCTACCCTCACCCTGTATTTCCTGTGCAGGAACCCTGAGAGGGACAACATGGAGGTTTTGTGGCAGAGCAGACTTGGCTGAGAAATCACCTTGTGATGGAGCAATGCTCAAAGAGCCACTTCTGCTGGACTTCTCACCTTTCCACGAAGTCAGTGGCACAAAACGTTCAACATACTGTGGACAATTGATTTCTTTGATTTTTAAAATACCTTTGAGGTTTTTTGGCTAGTATTTTCTATGCTCAGGCTCTGCTGGAATATTGGTAGATTTTGTACATATGTGGAAATTTGAGGTAAAATAGTTCTGTGTGCTAAGAGAGGAGAGAAATATCTTTAGCCAATTATAATTAAGAGAAAGAGGTTTGGAGTGGTTTTTTGACTAGTCTTCCTGACAAAGCTGTTGGGAATAAAATCCTGAATTTTTTAGTAGAATTTTCTCCATGTTATGCTGAATTTGGTAGCTATTTGCACGAGGTACAACTTTTTCAGTTGTGTGGTGTGCATGAGATACACAGGTTAAGAAATCTACCCTGTGCTTTACAAACTGCTAAATTATGTTAGAGAACCCAAAGAGCTGGGAAACACAGCCAGAACACTCATTTCATGCTCGGCTCCCTCTCACAGAGCCTTGCTTGTCCGAGCAAGCCTCTTCTATGACCTGCTCTGCTGTTCCCAGTGCTGCTTTTATCCTTTGAAAGCATTAATTACATAGTTTCTGGGGCTGTAGGGCTAGACACCCGAATTACCAGGGTTTTTCTCTTTTTAACCTTCTGTTTCTTTCTATCCCAAAGGATGAGCTGGCTTCAGAAGAATTCAAATGAAGAGAGGCAGCAGCAGGAAGCAGAAGTTACAGGAGCTAATCCAGCGTATCACTGTCACAGCTACTCCCAGGCTTACGAGAACAGAAAGAGGGAGCAGCATCAAGCCAGGAGGAAGCTCTGTGTAGCATCAGTAATTTGCACCTTCTTCATGATTGCTGAGATAACAGGGGAGTATGTGTGTTCAAAAAGAACCCAGTCAGGTGCCCAGCCTGATTCTTCCCTTCACTCAGACTGCAGGGACCATGGTGAGAGGAGTGAACCCACCCGGCATTAAATAACTCTCCTTTTTAATGACCCTCCCTGGTCATTAAAAGAACTGGGGAGGGGGGAAGAGGGTTTAAGTGAAATTATCAAAATATTTTCATATATTCATTCAAGGATTGCATCCGAGTAGGAATACAAAGACCAGTTGATGGTCTGAACTGTTCTTCCAGGTCTTTAAGATTGACTAGAAGTGACTAGCATGTCTTAGCATCATGTCACAAAAGGTTTCTAATAAATTGGGTTACATTTTTCTAAAAGATTGTAAGATTTTACATATTTATCCAGGCTAATGAGACCTCAGTACTGATGGACACAGCTAGCAGCAGGATCTGAAAATAAATGCAAGAGTCTTTACAAAATCCAGGGAAATCCAGGGCCGGATTCGCCATCTATTTTTCTACAGTTAAGTAAATATATTTATATCAGGGCACATTTATCTTTTAAATAGGCCTGCTGGTGTGTCTCTGGATCAATGGAAGATTATTCCCCTACCTAATTAGCTTTCACTTCTGGACCCACCCTACAATATCCAATATAAGTATTTGGCTTGCTCATAGAGCATCAGCTTTTATTTTGTCTCACTGATCTGCTCTCTCCATGGATTCTGTGGTATTTATATCCACCTGATAGTTCCTGGCTCTTTAATTTGCCCTTCTCTGCAGTGAGCTGAGGTAAGGGAAGGCATGAGGAATCCCACAGACTTTTGCCATATGTGTTCCAGCCGATGTAACAAAAATCAGCCAGGAAGGCCTCTGAAACCCATATTTTCCCAGCTCAGACATCCCTGGAGCCCCATGAAAATGAAAGAGAAAGGCTTTGTCTTTCCCCCCAGGTGAGAAGTGGAGGCACTGAAAGAGTTGTTGCATTTCTGCCTTCTCCCCTGTCTGCCAAACCCAGCAGGGACTGCTCCAGCTCTTCCCTCCCATGTGCTCCCTCTGCATGAAGCCCAGTCATTTGTAGGTCACATGCATTTCCCCCATGAAAACCGGTGCATGCTGCTAATCCCCATGCAGTAATTTCCAGTGCCAGAAGTAATGCATTATTAACAAAACCATCTAATCAGTAGGCTTAAGTTTGGTGAATGCGGCTATGCTGGAGGATAATTGGAAGGACAGATGATATGTTAACTAAATGTTTCGTTTTGCTTAATGAATCATACAGCTTTTTTGCAGTGACAGCTTAAGTAACAGGCTTGAAGATCGTTTTGCTTCAGACCATTAAACTTTGACAAACTAGTTATTAACTACAGTTACAGACAGCTCTCTGTGGAGATTTTTGTAATTATGAACCATACATTTAATTTTTTTAATCATTAGGCAAGACTGCTGTGCCTGATGATTGACCATTGAATGACTGACAATTTCTACTGCTTATGGTCTATAAAGCTATAAACATCCATTATAGGGAATGGTAAGTTTTAAAGACCACTTGTTGGGAGTATTGACAAAAAGCTGTAAAAGCCTTTAACTATTACACAGGTTTTACTCCTGAAGATAAAGAATATCTTCTTGTCCCCTCCTTGCCCTCCAAGGGCAAACAGCTTCCCTAGGCATTATTATGCTAAACAGAAGAAACAAAGCTGCATCACTCTCAGAGAGGTTAAGAAGCTCTGCTTCTTTGAATGCCTAGATCTTTCCGTGATATTTTTTCTCAAACCATCTGTGCTGGCCATTACTGCTTTCCCATTGGGCTGCTGCTGGTTGAGCCTGATACACCACCAACTCCCTTTGAAAGGCAATTATCTTCTGTTCTTCTGAGGCAGATCCATCACCATTTCCAGAGACTTGGAGATATCAGTCAGACCAATACCACCCTGTGTGGAGCCCAGATATGAAAGTGCTTTCCAATGATTTTTGGTTATTAAGGACCAAATGTGGATTTCAAAGTACTTCACTTCCACTTGGGCAGTAAAAAGAAAGACAAACCCTGCATGTGGCCTCATGTCAGAGCAGAACATAAAAACTAGATCAGTGAGACAAGTTGCTAAGTTAAGCAGACAGATCTCTGGAACTCACCCGAGGCATTAGTTATGACAGCAATACATAAAATAATAATTTGCAAACATTTTTCAAAGACAGCAGGCTAGAACCAAGCTTTTGAGATGCTGTCCCACAGAACACAGACACAGAGTATATAAAATGCAATAGGGTTTTGCCCACAGCTTGTGATCTACATGTATTTTTACTGAAAGATACCTGATGCCTGGCTTGTTAACATGTGGGCACTGCCAGACAAGCCTTCTTCCCCCTGCTATGCAAAACTGCCTCCCTCTTGAGATACACTTAGCCTGCAAACAGTGAAAGCCTAAGAGATGTGCCATGACCAAAAAATATCTGTGCATTTATACTTGAGCATGTGCTGGGAAATACTTACTCTGATCAATTTTTCATTTTAGTACAAGGAATGAGATGCACCCAAATTCTGCAGCCATGCTTCCTCCCTTTTAGAAAGTAACTTTGAGCAAAATTCTGCACTGAAAAAACTTACGGTGTTAGGTATTCTAATCTAAAATATGCATACAGGAGGAAATTAAACAGACAGTCCATCCTGCTGGCATGAAAATGCTCCAGCTATAAAGAAACAAGAGATATATCTGCATTTCCTTTTGGCAGTAGTATGCTGCCAAAGATTTGAATGAGGCATTTTATGATGTTTTTCAGGATTCATTGATTCTCATATGAGTTGTGGTCAGGAGAAATGAGTGAGCTGAAATTAATTAAATGACTGAAGAATGGAAATGTATTGCCAAATGCAGAACCTAGGTTTTTTTGCTCTATTATTTCACATGTCTACTTTTCTACATTTGCACTCTGATGAAAAAAGTTGTACTCATTACACTCTGCTGTAATGAGTTGGAAGGACAGTGTCCTGCCTGGGATCCTTGTCTTCTCCTGCAGCCACCAGCAGCTGGGGCAGTTTAAAGCAAACTTCTAGTTTATCTGGATTTGCCTTTAGCCCTGAGACACGGCTAGAAGGATTTGGCAAAATAATGATATTTTGGCTTATTGTGTAAAAAGAAGGTGAATTAAAATAACCCAAAATGTTTTGAATTTGGTGGGTTTTTTCTTCAGAATCCACATAAGTCCAAACCCTCACAGAGTAAAATGCAAAATGTAAAGTAAAAATCAGCCACATTTTTTGAGCTCTGGCAGGAAAATTAAGTCATGCATTACAGATTCAAAATGATGGATTAGTTCTGAGAATAGAACATTTTTCTCTATGCCCTCACTAAAATGGTTGATTGCTTATCACAGTTCCTCTACTGGGATTTTCCATGTATTCCTGTTCTAGTGCTGCCTGTGACAAATAAAGAGTCAGGCAGCAGGAAGAACGTGCATATTTTCCTGTAACAAATAGGAAGTGAATCTCATAAGCTAGGTCTCTGTTGTGCATACATAAAAATATCGATGTTCTGTGAAAAGATAGTGGGAGGATACTGGAAATGTGATTCCTAATATGGCTTTTCACAAAAAATCAGATGTTAAAACAGCTAAACAGTCCAATAGTAATATAACTACAGAACTAATGTATCACAACTCTTATTGTTCTTAGGTCTCTCTCTAACAAAGAAATCTGGCTTATGTATTTCTATTAATTCATGCCTTTCACTGCATGAATGAGGTACAAAATTAAATTATCTTTGAAAAGGTTTGGATCTTGTGGATGATGACTGAAAATTGAGTGTTCCCTTTGCTTCTCAGCAAAACAGGGCTTGAGTTTGATCTGGTTGGCTCAAACTTCTGACCAGAGCCGTGATCTGGATGCGTGTTTCACACAGGCGGGCAGATCGCCGGGAGCCTGGCGGTGGTCACCGACGCGGCACACGTCCTGGTGGACCTAACAAGCTTCCTCATCAGCCTCTTCTCGCTGTGGCTCACCTCCAAACCTCCTACCAAACAGTTAACTTTTGGGTGGCACCGAGCAGGTAGGAAACTTGTCACAGTATGAACGTGTGGAACGGGAAAGGGAAGTTTTCATAGCCAGGGACTGGAGAACATGCTGGTGTCCAACACAGGTCTGCAGGCATTGAGAGAGAGTGTACTAATGCTCCCACAGCTCTCAGGACACAAAACAGAGTAAGACAGTGAATTTCAAAGAAGTAAAGAGTTATCTCGTAGTTAAAAGCATGTCTTTCAGTTCATTATTTACCATAGTTTTTGGCTGGTGCTAACTTTGGTTGAAAGAACAGCAACTTCTTTCAGTGACTTATGTGTGTAGAGGACTGAGCTCTCAACCTGTTATGAAACAGGTTGTTATGAGTTTCCCTAAAAGCACAATGACAATAAAAATGAGTGTTTGCTCCATTTCTAAAGGAAATGATTAGATTATTTTAAAAAGCCAACAATGTGACATTTGTAGAAAAGTGAGATCCTTCAACATTTACCGTTTTCTGGATTCTCTTCTTTTGTATCACTTCATCACTATTAGTTTTTATCAGATGCAAACACAGGCAGGTTTTTTAAGTACTCTGTCCTCAACCTAAAACAATCATTTTATAGATGACACCTAATACCAAAAGCCGGACAATCAAACATGAGTGGTTTTACAAAAGATGAGACACTAGCAAAATATTAACCATGAGAATCATTTTCTGGGAGTATGAGTCTCTTCAAGATTTAGACACCTAAATATCGATGCCTACACATACATGAGCACCTTTAAGCACAGGGTCCAGGTCTCTGATACATTCAACAGAAATCTTGACTCCATTCAGCCTCCTAAACATGGAAGTCCAGTGTTACATCTCTAGGATGTTTGAGGCTTATGCATGGGAATGGCAGCTGTTGCACAAGACCTATAGGAGACTGCACAGGGTGCCAATCACAAGACCAGGGCATGTCAAATGTGACCAGACACTCACAGTTACCAGTATTTGTTCTCAGTCAGTCAATGGAGCAGGGAACTGTGTCAATCACCATTAATTTGATGTCTATTGTCCACAGGGGGAGCTTAGACACTTAGCTAATGCCTACAGGAAGACAGTTTAGTTGTCTCTGTCTGAAGGTGAATCTCATGCTGGATGTCTCAGGGCTCAGTTTTGTTGCTTATATGTAAATGATTTGTGCTGTTTGAAATCCAGTTGCCATTCTGGAAGTCTATGAGTCAATTATACACCTTGTGTCAAGCCATACATGGAGGTGTCAGTGTATCTCAAATGACTCTGGACACCTGTGCACCTGAACCAAGGACTCAGAAGATAAATGCTTCAAGGATGTTCAGTAGGAAGGTCCAGAAACACCTTCTGCAGGCACTCACATGTCCGTAGGCCAAGGTTGGTTGTAGCTGCAGAGAGTACCAGGGAAGACATATGCCATACTCATCCCATCTTTCTGTAGCTCCCTGAGTGTATTCTACCAGCTCTGCTGGAAACAGGCTGCTGGGTGAGTGGGAGGTTCAGTATGGCTCAAGCATGGCTGGCATTGTATAGACAACACACAGCTGAATTTTGCAGCCTTAGCACACTTCTACTTAACATCAGTTGAGCCACCATTACTTTTTATGTTTATGATCTCCTAGCCTGGGGAAAAAAAAGTGAGAGGCCTCTCTTGCTGATGGAAAAAAAAGTGAGAGACCTCTCTTGCTGATGTAGGCAGGTTCAGCCACTTCATGTAACTTCATCCTCAGTCTGAACTAGATTATTTTTATTTTGTCATTGCAATGCAGAACTTCAAAACCAACCTTTCATTGCCTTTTTGTCCTGGTAGCGAAGAGAGCCTTGCATCAAATGTTAGAAGCTATTTAATTGCATTCCATGGTGGTTATTCTGTTTCTTGCTTATTTTCCTGGCTGTATTTTCAGTTTAATATGCAGGTGTGTACCTTAATAGAGTAGCTGAGGGCAGTCAGGTGTCAAATTCACTCTTCACTGACTACCAAGGTCATGCAGGTGCAGCCCTCCATGACACTGGAAGCTGTTTCTTCACTGCTTCTGTCAGACTGATAGATATTGTCATGAAAAGACTCTGTATGGCAGTGCTCAGGTTTAGCAGAAGCCATCTGAATGCCTCCTGCCATCCATGCCAAAGCAGTGCAGCTACTTTCAGCAACAGAGAAACACAATATTGAATAAGACTGAGAGTGTGAGCCAAACTACTTCCAGGTACAAAAACTCTCTTGCACCTTAATTTCCCTCAGCTGTGACTCAGAGATTCCCACACAATCCTACACTATTGTTTGCTGTGCTCTGTTAGTGCTAGTAGTTCTGGAAAAAAGTAACTGAGAACATCTCGAGTGAAGTATTTAGTGCTGCTGAACTGGTCTGTAAACTTAACTAAACTTCTGCTAATATACTCCATTGAAAAGTAATATGTAAAGACGACTGCTGATATGTTCTGTTGTGGAAGATGCACGTAAATCCACACAGGTGGGTCCATGTGCTCTCAAGAGCTCTTGGCTGCTTTCATGCCAGTGATAGCACAGCCATCAACACCTTCAGCTGCAGACTGCCAAGTTTGCAGGGTTTCAACCGGTAACTTGCAGTAAAAAATGGTATTATTTATGTTTGCTTCTATCTACTTTTAAACAAAACTAGATTCCTGTGTTGGCACACTTTCATTTATTATTTGCTAGTTTTAGGCAAAACAGTTATTTGATAAGCTTTTGCAGCCTGCAAAAGGGGTGATCCTCATAAAATTATATTAAAAATTATAAGCTGTTTTAATGGATTGTCAGTGGAGGTCTGTGCAAGTGCTTTCTGGCTGTCTACTGCCTTTCACTTTACTGTGAGCTTGCATTTTCTTTGGTATTGTCTCGGTTGTGCTCATTTACCCATTCAAGTCGCATGGCAATTACTAGTCCCACATCCTATTAAAAGCATCCTCCACGTCCATATGCACTTCCCTGGACCTCTCCTATAACAGTGCAATAAAAGGTGGCCTTGGGGACTGGATTTATTTGAGCCCAACTCAAAGCCAATAGAGACAAAATTAAATTTTGCTACCCCAGGGAAAAAATAACTTCTTTTGTTCTCATCACAGCTGGTGGCACAAAAATGATTTTGTGGCATAGGCAGGATGAGTTCCAGGATAAGCTTTGCTGAAAGGACCTCGTTGGGGGCTGATACTGTCTTTCTGAAGTGTGCAGTGGTGAGAGGTGAACAGAAACAAGGGAGGCTAATGGAAGGGGATTATGGCTGACTATGGGTTTGGGTGAGCTGTGCCTCTCTCCTTCCTTCAGACCTCTGCTCCTGTGATGAAGATAATCTTGTTGTGGGAGGAGGGCTGGTCTTTGTGGGTTTCACACCACACTGTCAGGGCCAGGCAAACTCCTTTTGCTCCTCCCGGAACCCCCCAAATGATCTTTTACATCTCTCCAATTTCTTAGAATGTTGCATGAATTCAGCACTGGAAAGGGCACAATAGTAGGAGCAGGCAGAACTGGGTTAGTCCACCACATGCATAAGGCTACCCTGGATAGCCACTGGATTTGCAATGATCAGAGAGGAAGTTGGCCCATTCTTTGTGAGCACCAAGACTGCCAGCACACAAGAAGCAGCTCTCCTGGCTATAAAGCTCACAAACCTGGAATCATTACCATCCACCTCTTAAAATTTCTTGCATTCCTATTCTGACTGTTAAAATCAGATTGTTTTAATTCCTAGAAATTCTGGGAGCTTTGATGTCTATGATAATTGTTTGGATGGTGACTGGTGTGTTGACGTATTTGGCTTGCATGAGGCTGCTACACCCCGATTATGACATTGATGCTACAGTGATGCTCATTACCTCTGCTTGTGCCGTGCTCGCCAACGTCTTGTAAGTTATTTTCTTCTCCTCTCATATGACATTTGAACCTTGAACCTGCTGCTGTAATTCAATAAAAAACCTATAGAGAGATAATGGCCTCAAAAATTTAAGTGTTTATGAGTTCTATGAGGATATGGAAAGGGGTCAAAGCGAGAGGTCCTGCTTCTCATTGAATGTTGCAGTTGCTCTCCTCCTTTCTGTTAGCTGCCACACTGGGAAGGCAAATTATGAATGTACAAACCCCAGGAGAAGATTATTCTCCATCTCACTTTTTATTAGATGTCAGAATATTCAAGAACTCTATAGAAAATGAGGCCTCATTAATTACCCCATTCACAGGCTTTCTTGATCATGCAAACCACAGAAAACCTAGGAATTATCTGCTCAGCCCCTCTGCATTTGTACTTAATGTGTCAGATTTTACTGTTCAGCATTCAGAAGTGAGAGGGGTGATGATGTATACGATCTCACTGCTTTCAGAGGTGGGATACATCCATTGGTATTTGCAGCTTTACCTCTCTTGCAGACTAAGCCTGATTCTGCACCAGACTGGCCACGGGCACAGCCACGGGGCACAAGCCGGGGGACGCGTGTCAGCCCCTCTGGAAAAGCCAGCTCTGAGCAATGCCAGCCTGCGGGCAGCCTTTGTGCACGCCATTGGAGATCTATTCCAGAGTATTAGTGTGCTAATTAGTGCACTTATAATCTTCTTTAAGGTTGGTTTTATTAGTTCACTGCCTTCCTTGCAATCAAGGATAAGTGCTATTTTCACAGCATTGTAACACCAGGTACTATGTAAATATTTCCTCTACTACAATCATACACATTGTAATTGTGTTAAAGAGAATTACACTTATTCTTGGGAACTGAAATAACTGTTGAGAGTGTAACCCTTCCTTCCTGGTGTCTCGACTGGATGCTTTGGTGTCTCTCCCTTTCTTCATCTGTAGCACCTTCATTCCCTATGCTGAGGCCAGCACTCATTCTGTACTAGATGAATGGAATAAATTATTCTTTCATGTTAACTAATTAAAACAGACTAGAACCAAAACTAATGAAATTAACAAAGCGGTGTGTTCATATTTTTCTAGCCACAGTACAAAATAGCCGACCCAATCTGCACATTTGTGTTTTCCATCTTTGTTTTGGCGACTACCATCCCAATTTTAAGGGATATTTTGAGCGTGTTAATGGAAGGTAAGACCTGATTCCAGAATCAATACACTTATTTTATGATTTTTTTTTTTCTGTTGCTTTCTCCATAATGCTTACATATGCTGGAAAAAAGTATAATAGCACATCTCTGCATCAGTTTCCGATATTCTCATGATTCTGATCATACTTTAAACGTACTTCCAATTTTAATCAAAACTGTTTTCTACCATCACATTAGGTTTACACATATGCCGGTTTTTGTAAAAATAAGTGTACTGGTGTTTTGCTAATGACCTCTGAGTTTCTTTTGTTTGTCATATATGTAGCATTTCTTTCTATCACCCCTTTGGCATATGAGATGCCTACTCACCTTGTTCATTGTGTATTTCCTTTACCCATGTGAAATACAGAACTTTGCCAAGAAAAAATGCTTTGTCTGTGCTTTGAACTGTGTCTGTGAAACAGGCTGAGTGCAAGAAACAGAATTTTAAAAGATTTTTAGTTGCACCAGTCCAGAAAAACAAGCTATTGGAGCTTTCCAGTTGTGGTGAAGTGCATGGGAATAGACAATTCTCAGCACAGCAGCAGCGAAAAGACCCAGGCTTAGCAATATTTAATCCTGTCAGCTGTGGGCCTGAATATTTGATTTGCAAGGCCAAATTACTTGAACAGTCATAGATGCATGTTTTTGCCTTCCTCACATTGAATAGTATAATGCAACCTCTTTCTCAGCTGTGAAGACATGAGGATTAAAGGGAAAAGTGGCTCTAACAGTGCACGTTTTGAATGGCTACTCAGTGTGACAGCCTGTGTGGCAATTTCTTCTCTCTTTTGCTTTCACCTACTGCTGTTCCAAGAAATAAAATACCCAATGTTGTTACAGTAATCTCATTCTAGGGTTGGTTTGCTTTCAGTGATTGTGAGATAGAGATACTTCCATGTAGAAGTGTACCTAGACAAGAGTGCAGCAACTGACTGTATTTTGGCTGCCAAAATATCAGATGTCTTGATTACTGGGAAGAAAAATATCAAACTACCAGGAAGGGGGAGCAACCGTTGACACTCAGGAGTCTCTTTCTCACAGCAGTGACTCCCAGTTTCTGTAAGCAGTGCTGACGTGCCGAAGTCAGCAGTGCTCTGTTCCCCTCTGCACCAAGCCCACTGTCCTCCAGAGCAGCTCTCTGGGGATTCTCCTGTCTCCTAAGTGGCATATTCTGCCCAGAATTTTCTGAAAAGAAATTGGAGGCTGGAGCTGCTGTTTCAGTTTACTGATCCAAGTGGATTATGATGGGTTTAGCTGCTCACACAGGCATAGAGATGCACTCACGAAAGATGTTGGTGCAAAACCAGGACATGATCTGGTTAAATAGCTCACTATCCGATGTAAACTAGACACTCAGATTGTCCCCTAAATCATGTATGAGTCTCAACCTTCCATGGAGAGGATTAAAACAAGGGATAGGATTAAATAGCACAGTGAACTCTGAAATAGATGGGTTTTCCAAAGCATTGAATACTTTTACAAAAATTATACATTTACGTGAATAAAGGTCCATGATTCATTTTCCTCTGTTGATCATCATTCTTATCCCTTAAAAACATTGTTTTCATATCAATTTCTCCTTTTCAGGAACATCAAAAGGATTTGCTTATGATGCTGTAAAAGCAAGAATTTTAGCAGTTGAAAAAGTGGAGTCCATTCACAACCTTCGTCTTTGGTCTCTGACAATGAATCAAACTGCTCTCTCTGCTCACATTGCCACAGGTCAGTAAATTTTTGTAAGCAGGGAGTAACTATTCAGCTGCTGTCTAGTAAAGGTCAGTCTTTCTTGATTCAGATTAAACTCGCTGTGTATCTGTTGCTTGTTAAAAAATGGTCATCATTTTGTTGGGAAAATAAAACCAAAAATAATAACAAATAAAGCTCTCAGACCCTCCTCCCAGAAACCTTGTCTGAACAACAGGGACCTCTCCTTAGGCCAAAACTTGAAAACTACAGAGGCTGCAGGACAAGGAGGTAATTCACAAGATATTTTAAATAAATTAAAAGAATTAGACTCAAACTGGATTTTTCTCACAATTTTGTCAAACTTGAGAACTGTTGATCTCTACAAGAAAAACTTACAGGGCAAATCTACATTCCTGATATATCTCCAGCAGTAAAACAATCTTTAAAAATACATAGAGTTTAGAGGTAGCTCCAGTTCATCTTTTAAAATATTATTTTAAATTGTTGTTTTTATCCCAGTTGACGAATTGTCCACTAGCGAGGTCAACTTTCTTGTTCGTCTGTCTGCTTTTTATGTCTTAAGAAAAAAAAAAGCCACCTGTGTTTGGCCAAGGACAGGGCTAGAGGTGAAGTCCCCCATGGAGTCCCCGCTTTCCAAAATCAGAGGGTCTATCAGCCACCCAAATCACTTGGCACTGCTGCTACTCCCTGACTGGATGAACTAATTTTTATTAAGTATTTCTGCTTTCCTCCAGTCTTCTGCTAAACTGAATTTCTATGGTGATTACTTTTAGCTTAACTCTTGCCAAAATTGCATATTCAAACCACATTTGAATGAACAAACTTTGCTGACATGGAGATTCCTGAAAGGAGGATAAAAAGGACAAAAAAACCTTTTCAAACAAACTTCTTGATGAAAGTTTCCATCTATCCTAGAAGTATACAATATCTATATTAGATACCAATGTCTGTATTAGAAGTATACAATACTTCTTTAAAGTACTATCGAAGTGTATGTGTTTTGATTGTTTTTTGCTTGCTATATGTAGCAGACACAACGGACAGCCAGAAGATTTTGAGAGATATTACCCAAGCCCTGTTTGAGCACTACAGCTTCCATTCCATCACCATTCAGATTGAATCAGGAGAGGATCAGAAACCAGACTGTGTCTTCTGCCAAGAGCCCAGGGATTAAAGGGAGCAGTGTGCTGTGCCAAATAAACATCACCCCTCTTACAGGTCAATGGAGACTATATGTGCTGGTTGAATGTAATTGATTAACAACAAATGGTAATTAACTGACATAACAAGCCCTGCCATTGCAAGCAGAGCATGGGCCTCTCTTTGTTGGTATCATCTACTATTAGAGAATGTGTATTAGATCCAACAATCAGCCAGATTGCCCATCCATCAGCAATTTCTTTCAATTACAGAGAAATATCTAAATTATTCTTGACTAGACCAGCAGATTGGCAGTAAAGCAACATTTAGAGTGCCTGTCTGTAATTACAGGTAACAAAAAAACTAATCAACCTTCAAATTACCAACAGACAAATTATCACAGGTGTAATGAAATGTGAGTTTGGTGTTAGTAAAGCTCAACACTCAGGATTAAAGAGAAAATTTAAATTACCCCAAGAGTTGAAGAAACCTGGGAAGGAAAATGATGGTGGCATGTGCTTTCCCTGCCTTTTGGCAGATACTCTTCTTCCTGCCTATTAAGGGATGTATCAGCTAGGTACTGTACTCTGTTGCATGGATCACAAGAGAATTCATTCCATTCATATTTGGCAAACAGCCCTTTGTTTTTTAGCTAACCCTATTTATTTTTCAACCAGCCTTCAGGCAAACTCTTTCTGGCCAGGCATAGGCAGTATTCTGTACTATTAAGACAACCCATAACTCTAATAGTGCTGCACCATGATAAGTTATGAGAAAAGATTTGGGGTGGATTTCCGTGTGTCCATGTCACAAGGTACCACTGAGTCATGACAATAAAACAGGTCAGGTGCTCTTAGAAAATGGAAAAAAAATTAGGGCAAGGAAAGACTGGGACCCATTGTGGAGATGCTGTCTGGTGTCATAGTTCAGAATATGGCCTGTGGGCTGTTACCCAGTGGCACTACTTCCCTGAAGTTATATCAGATAGTTTAAAAAAGAGTTTGGCATATCACAAGGCCATTCGCTTTAAAGGGAAGTGGCATGCCTCTGCTTCAGGTAACTAATTCCCATGTTCCCTAACAAGATGTGAATCATGGTTTCCCCAGGTGAGTGTTCCCACAAAAACACTCCAAACCACATGCTGCTTGCTCATTCTCACATTCCCCCTCCCCTTCCCCTGTGGTGGACTGGAGAGGACAAGCAGAGGCACAAAAGGTGAAGATTATATGTTGGGATAAGAACTGGAAACAGCAATGAAATAAGAAAATGAACAGGAACAGCAGCAATCTCAATGACAGGGTGTACGAGAGACAAACGATTCACATGCGAGTGCTCACCCCTGACAATACCCCACCTTGCTGCTACACTCCATGACCCCCAAAGGAACCCTTTCCCCATCCCTGGGAAATGACAGGAGGCGGTATAGAATAACCTCCAGGTCCTGGCCATGCCCCCTCCTGGCCACTACAAAAATTAACCCTGTCATGGCCAGAACCAGGACAATGTGTTAAACCTTCCTCTTTTACAAACCTGGCAATGCTTACAGCAGAACTGAGGACAAAGAATCAGGTCTTGCTGCAATTCCACTATTTTTGTTCAACTAACTGAATTAAACTCTCACCTGTTAGCAAAAGCAGGGGTTGCACTTCAAAATGCACGCTCCAGTGCTCCAAAAAACAACTTCAATTCTGCCCCTGGCCGTAACAGTGCTTACCATGCAGAACTAGACATAATGTTTTCCCACTCCACAATTCTCTCTCCAACAGCTTTAGGGCTCACTTTACTAACAAGTTTGTTAGAACAAAATAAATTATGTGATACCAAGTGGTACTGAGTTTCCAGACTGATAGATGGAAGGACCATTGTGTTATTAAGGTATAAATAGGCCTTGCTTTTCAGGGAATTCAGTTTTATTAGCAATAGGTTCACATTAGTTTTCTCCTTTATCATTCTAAGGAGATTAGAATTTTTTATTGGGGCTTTTGACTACAGATAATACATAACTATGTGATGATGGATTGATGTATTAAGCTGGCATTTGTTACCTCATAGGGGGAACAAGAAATTATTCTGCTTAGTGGAAGATCTTAGTCAGGTAAACCTCCCACTGAAATCAGATGAGGTATTAAAACAAAACACCCGCTAGGAATTTCATGAGTATCTCATTATTTACCAGCTTGAAAGAACTGAGGCCATAGCAGTGATATTCAGTACAGCAATAAAGACAATTCTTGCCCTTCACAGCTGAAACTCCAGAAGATAAGACATAAATAAATCAAAGCACAGTGAGAAATTCTAAATGAAGAAGTTAACTTGTATTTCAGCCAGTTTCTCTGCTGGTATAATTTAGCATAGTTGTCTCCTACCGAAGGCAACTCAGCTGTGCTTGTCAGGCAACCTGAGTATTCTTTTCATTACTTAGAGAGGACAAGTTAGTAGTGTGGCCTTCATATGAAAGAAAATGTCTTTCCAAGTGTTTGGAACAAAATGAGGACACAGACCTGAATATAATAGAGAATTCTGAGGAAGAGTTTTATGGTCAAGGACAATAGAAAAGATAGTGTGTGGGTGACAGAAACATCCATACAGGACACAGATTCAGTTCTGAGATTAAGGTTGAGGTAGGGAAAAAGACCAGAATTTTAAGAGCAAGAATGGATTTTGGAAAGAATTTAAACAGGCAAGCAATGTGGTCCACTAAGAAAGTTATGTTCAGTAGTAGAGCTGTGAAAAAGCTGGATGAAAGCAGCAAAAGAGGGGCTGGAAAAAGGAAGATTCGTAAGTCAGCACCAGGACTGCTGAGGCTATCATGCAAATTAATTGAAAGGGAAAGTGAGAAAGTGTTTCATTATGCTTGGAAATTATCATTATTTGATAACTAATTATCATTAATTGTCATTATTATTTGGAAAGAGGAGCAGTGAAATATAAAGTTGTGAGGAAAGAAGAAGTTAATCCAAAATAATGATCGGTAATGAAAAGGAGTGGGGGGAAAGCTGTGGAAAGGTTTTAAGACGGAAGTGAGACAGCAGCTTCCATCCACAGTAATGTAAGCTGGGTTTGTGAGTAGTAAAGGGCAGGGCAGGATTGGGGAGGTGGAGGAGAAGTCTGGATTTGTTAGCAGCAGTAAATATATTTCAAGCAAAAAGAATTTAACCACATATCTTTAGCAAATCTGGAGACCTAAGGGAATTTTACCTAAATATGATAAATTGAAGATGAATTTAGAGAAAATATTTACTTGTAGTTAGAAAAATTGCTATAAGGACCTGAATCTTTAACGTTCCTGCTATGCATATGAATGTAAAATATATATTTGTGCTTCACTCCTCAGGAATATTATCTTGGTACAAGGTTGTCTTCAGAATACTGTCTGACTGGCTGGGGAGGATTTCTGCAGAAATGCTACCTGTGATCTGCAGAGGCCAGACACAATTTCTAGACTTGTCTGCTTTTATTAACTTTACATCCTTTTGATTGTCAGAGGAATAACTACAAGAAAAGTGACCAAAAATTGCTCTCTAAATTATTCTTGGAACCACGGTGAAATAGAAAAGTATTTCTCATGTAAGTGGTCTGTTTTCCGTGCCTGACTGTTTTTTGATGGAGTTCAGTTCATGTGAGCAAGTACAGACTTTACTGGGAATGTGTATATACTAATTTTCCTCTAAATTTTAAAGTAGACATTATGAAGCTTGTAAATTATTTATTTCTCTTGTCCCCTAAAAGCAGTGTCTCTTTTTCACTTTCCACAAGGATAAGGAGTTTGTAGAAACTCAAGACTTTTTGGAGTAGAAATCATGAAATAGGCAAATGCAAAGCTAAACTTTCCTCATTCAGCAGTGACAAAGAGCTTAAGTGCCAATAGTGTACTAAGAAGACCACCAAGCACTGACAGAAGTATTTATAATTATTCAAGCTGGGAGCAGTTAAGGCAAAAATCTGTTACTAACACCAATAGAATAGTCTCTTACTGTAACTAAAGTCATAGACATAGTTTTGTGATCTCCTGAGATGTTACTATGAGAACTGCATATGCAATCGAGGATTATATTGCCCACTTAGTGTGAGAAATCACAACAGTAATTCATCATCTCCAGAGGAAGGCAAACAGATATCCCTGTCCATGGCAGCAAATGGTGGGCTAAGGAACAAGAACTGTGCAGGTCTGCAATATGTCTCTTTCCAACGTCAAGAGGTTATATCAATTTTGTCTCAGAGCATTTTCTCCTCTGCTTTAAAAGCTAGCATGCCCCAACACAGATTCTGCAGTGCCTTCACCCCAGCCACAAGGGATGTGTTCTCCTTCCTCTTTCATTCCTTTTGAATGAAATTGTTCTCTTCTATTGTTCTCTTCTATTGTTCCCTTCTTCTTTGCTCTTCTATTTTCCCCCGTTTGTCTTTTTCCATCGATGTCTCTATTGCCCGCCTATTCAAATTTCAATGCCAACATATACTTAGTGCATATCCTTTCTACTTGCAGCTCTTCCCATTCCTCTTCAACATGTGTGGTTAGATAAAAGCTACTCAGAAAGAAACTGCCTTTTGCTCTGTGTCTGTTGAAAATGTGCCATAATGACCCATCATTTTTCATAACGGGAACTTCATAAAAACAAAGAGCAACAGCCATTCCAGACATCACATATTAACACATGTCCAGCACTGCTATATATTTGCTTTGTACTAAAGTTATTTAGAACTTTCATAGCTAAAAAATTATCTGAACTCTCTCCAGCTTAAGGTACTCTTTTACGTTCTCAAGCTTTCTGATAATCTCTTTCAGCTAAGAAAAATAAAATCCTTTCTCACTTGAGTAAACATAGTTTAAGCAAGAAAGAAATTACAGACTTCCAGGTGCTTAACTGCCTCCTTTGACTTCCCTCTGCTTGGACTTTGTGTCAGACAGTCAGTGTCTAGCAAGAGTGCACTGCAGCAAAGGAAGTTTTGGATTGCAGCCTGGTGAGAACAGTGTCTGGAACGGAAGCACAACAGAGGGGTTTTAACATGGTTGCTGGTGCACATTCAGAATTTTCCATCCCAGGTGTTATGTTGATGAGAGACATGTCTGCTTTTCACTACAGTCTCAGGGTTTGACTTTGGATTTTTTATAAAAAAGATGAAAAGAAATGAATGAACAAAATCTAGAAGGGTTGTATTGTGAAACATTCCTGGTGGCAGCAGAGACATTTCACCCCACGGCTTGCAGTCTAACAGCAGGGCTCTGTAGCTTTGCCTCCCAAACTGCACCGCCGCATGCTCTGCCAGCTGTGCTGTCTCTCCTACCACACACCCCCGAAACTGCCATGGCAATGAAAGGTGTCCTGCTGGGACACATGCCATGTGACTCCTTGCATGCTATAGCTACGAGCTTCTCACCTACTGGGACTCCTTCTGAATTGCAAGGGCAGAACCATCATCCAGGCTTTGGTGAAGCACTGACTTCTTTTTTCCTACTGTGTCATCATATTCTGTACTAATTTTTTTCTTGAAGACTGGAGCTGACTGGAACAGTTTGTGTACCTTCTGTCTAAATAAGAAAGAGCAGGAATTCATTAATCATGGCACAACCTGCTAATCCACAAAGAGGCACAAGGCACTCTGGGCTAGCTCCTGGTCTAGGCAGTAATTCTGGTATCAAAATGCTTGGAAACAGTGTGCTTCCCAGCAGCAACCTGAAACCTGGGTCTTTAACTTTTGGCTCCTGCCCTGCTTTCTCATTTGCTGACAGGCAAGCGTTAGCAGTGCTTTGAAAGACATGCTGTGCTTTGAAGGATGTGGTGCACTTTGAAGGAGCAGCACGAACTGCTGATGAGCTTATAAGGATGTTGCATCCTCCTCTACCGTACAGACAGTTTTTGCAAAAGCAGATCCTTTGTAGGATGGAAGAAAAAATTTTAAGGGTACAAACGGGAAACCCCATGGGCTGCAATGTTATTACGGTACCAAGCACCTGGGAAACGGCTGGGAATGAGCTGCAGAGATGTACTCTGCCTGCAAAGGGGCACATTGCCCCTCAATATGCATGAGCAGCAGCAACAATTCCGCAGGAGTGCCGACAGGAGAGGAGTGTGAATGTGAAATGAAATTTAACAACTCCCTCTGCCCTTTAAACTACACTTACAGAATTAAATGCAGAATTGGGGACCATTAAAAAGTGTTCTCTTAAGAAGAATAGTTTCGACTTTCTCTGAGTACTTTCTCCACTGTGAGTGTTTTCAAGAATTGATCAGGGACACTCATTTCTATGGTGTATTAGCAGAAAATAGCTGGTCATCCATTAGTCCCCTGCTGAGTTTCAATTGCAAAGA
This sequence comes from Oreocharis arfaki, assembly GCA_013398015.1. Classification (NCBI taxonomy): domain Eukaryota; kingdom Metazoa; phylum Chordata; class Aves; order Passeriformes; family Paramythiidae; genus Oreocharis; species Oreocharis arfaki. The sequence continues at coordinate 520,756 of VZRR01004738.1, read as the reverse complement.
TATGACTGAAAGCTTGTATTAACTGTGACAGAGAGGCTTAAGAGCCATATAGGCTTCAGTACTGTACAAAGGACATGAGTCAATAAGGCTTTTCTATAGTAGTTTAATGTCATTAATTTGTATTCTCCTAGCACATAGATTTTGTAGCAGGCACAGCTCAGGCTTTTGTGATCAGAGATGCGGTCTGCTCTACCAGAGCTGGAGAGACCAGGGACAGGAGAGGAAACATGATGAGGGAAACCAGAGTGATTTTTGTGAGGTTATATCCAAGGTCTGTGGTGGAAGCTGTTGTACAAACCAGCTTTCTCTGAGCATTCTGCCCAGGAACAGACACATAATCACACACCTGTCAGCACTTACCTGTACAGACTGGGTTGCATTAGACAGCTTCATACTTTAATATAATGGGAAAGAAGAAAGGAAAGTCAGAGAGGACTTAACATCCTTTAAAAAAGAGATACCAAACACAAGACACAAGGAGGAAAACAAACAACAAACCAAAAGCTTCTTTTAAAGGTGCCAAGGAAGGCGTATTGGAACACATCACATCATATTACTTTATAGTTTATTTTTTAGCAATGTGTGTGCCTAAGCAGTCTGACTTTGAAGACAACCGAGGGTGTGCCTTTTTGCCCTGGGAGAGTCTGCAGACTTAGAGGAGGAGAGATTTGTTCTCCATGAGCTCTATGTTACATTCCCTCCATAATGTCCAAGAAAGGGAATGAGCCTGAATAGTGACAACACAGTCAAGGAGACAGACAGCAATGAACACAGTATTTTCTTCCTGCAAAAAATATAAAAACCATTTTATATTTATCATGGATATGTCCCATCCTTTTTCTACCAAAAAAGCATTGAAAACCTACCCAGCCAGGCACATCAGTGAGCCTGGGTTGAAAGCATGAATCACTTTTTTTACTAGAAAAATTAAGTTTTCTTTTTATGATCCACTAAATGGTGAGAGGAGACACCCTGTCATGGAACAATAAATTCAGGCTTAAATCCTGGGGCTGGAAAAAAAGATTTTATCTTTCCTTGTGTAATTCTTCAGGCAACTTTCAAGTTTCCAGAGAGTATTTTAAGCCTCAGCTAACAGTGTTGTTCCATTTGGTAGCTGCCTTCAGAATACTGTATTTTGTTTCATCTTTTCACTTCTGTAATTTCAGTTCTTTCATAAGAAATAAATTCCTATTCATCAGGCTTGGGTTATTGTAATGGAGGTAATGTCCTACCTTGGTGTAAAAATCTCCATGAAAAAACCCATGTGTGAAAAGGAAATGTTACCACCATTTTAGGGCAAGGACCTGGAAGAAATTAGTCCTGGCTTTGCAGGCACTGTCTATGCAAACCTGGCACATGGGCAGGTCTCACTTCTCTAGCATTGCTGCATCCCTGAGGAGCTCATCTGTAGCTGCTCAGCAGTGGAGAGTCCTCTGAGTGTCTCAAGCACGAACTCCAAATCCCCAGGGGTGTTGTGTTTCCCTGTTGGTAGGTTATATATTTGGGAAGTCCCAAAGCTGAGACAGCTTTCACTCTTCCTGGTCACCCACTCTTTCTGTGGTGACCCAGCTTGGACACCAGCTGTGCATCAGCCATGGGAACAAGATCTTGGTGTCTTGGAAAGCCACTGCCAGGACCTGGTAAGGATTTACTCTCAATCAGCTGTCATTTATGGCCAACCCCAGGGATCAAATACATTCTGTATAGACACTGCACCACGCCTCATTTACAGCTTTCCCTTCCCCAAAACACTGACCTGGGTTAAGTGAGCAATGAAACACAAAAGAAAAAATATTTTTAAAAAAAGTGGAATTATTAAATACTAAAAACCAGCAAAGCACTAGGAACCTTCTTGGATTATTCTTCAATGTATGTAACAAAACATTATTGAGAGGAAAGAATATAATCAATACTGAGTAGCATTATAGCTAGCTGTGCAGCAATTTAATGCTAGAAATAGATTAAGGTGACAGGAAAAGTCAATGCAGTCTTAAATTAAAGGTGAAGAAAGTCAATGAAAAGTCAAAGCTGGTTAGGAGACCATCTAGTAAGAGACGCTAAAGCTCTGGTAAGCACAAAGTGCCTCAGTAGCCTTATCTTATCACTGTAGCTCTGTGTTTTACGTGTTTGTTCAAAAGAGTAACTGGGTGTGTGTTTGTTCGCAGCTCGAACCATTAAACCATTTGAATTCATTGGGCTATTTCAAAGAGGATTTGCAAAAGGGAAGAAGTCTGGGGGGTTATCTTCTTTGTTTAAGGAATAAAAATGTGGAATTTTCCCTTGGTGTTTTATTTTACTTTAGCAAAGTCTTTTCCCCTGAAAGAACCTACAAACCAAACTCACTGGAGAATAAACAGGATTATAATGTTGCTAGTACCAGAGGAGACAGCTTTGGTTAAATAAGGTAAGGATAAATTTTACTTGCAGTTTTAGCTCAAATTGTGGCTTTGTTTTGTTATATGAAAACAAATGATAAGGAAAAAAAATCTGCTGCATTCCAGCAACACCTCTGCCTTTAATTCTCTGGGGTATAAAAACCCTCTGATAAACTGAGAAAGCCCAACCTAATATTTCTCTTATTTCTTAAAAACACAACAACAGCCAAACACAAACCCAAAGTCCCCCCAAACAAACACCACCACACCCTCCACCACACCACACCCCCCCCAAATAAAAGGCTGTGTCTCTAAATTTTGTTGTAATACTCAAAATCATGGATATTCAACAATCATGGTTGCTGTCAAAAGGCTCTGCTCATAAGTCCTTAACTTCTCATATTCCTACTGGAATATAAGGCTGACCAGAGGAAACTGAAAATGTCATGACCCATGTGTTATGATTTATATGCTAATATCTTGCATAGCTGTTGAGATCTCAATATTTCTTAAGCTTTGATCAGTTCACAGCAGGAAGTAGCACTGCTAGTACCATGGAGAAAACATACTGACAAGGACCATTGGATTCTAGGCCTTTGGTTGCTCAAAGCCATGTTTTTGTAGCTCCATTTTTGATGTTTCAAGTCATGTGTCAAGCTACCTGTTAGTCTTCAGACAGAAGCAGCCTGGAAAATCTGTTTTGCCTGTCTTGCAACTGCCATTACCTGAGATGTCAGGCAGAGCTTTCTCTTGCTTTTAGCATCTCCCAGGTGTGCAACAGAACTTGAAGGAACTTCCATCACTTGCACCTATTGATGCCAGAAGACAGGCTTGTTTCAGTGCAGTCCTTGCTCCCTTGATGCTTAACGCTTACTCCGCTTACTAGAACAGCTGTAGTAGTCACCATTATTTGTTCTCTACTTTAAAAAAGCTGCTTTACTCAGGCATAATCTGTAGCATAAATGCATGTGAATCTGCCTTTAAGCCAGGACCACAAGGTTGTATTTCAAAACACAGCACTTTGTGACATGAAATAACAGTAAATCCACACTGAAGTATGCACCATGTCTTTCCCCCTCTTCAGGTGACCAGACTTTCTGACAAGTAACAGAGATTGAAATCTCTGCCATTTAATGAGAAAATAAGATAAATTATGAGATAATTAGACAAAGATAATGAGACAAAGCAGTTAGCATATTGGGAAGAAATTTCAGAGTTACCAGTGTTCAACTCCAGTTTGCAAACAGTTCCTTGTACCACAAAAGCAGGAGATGAAAAGAGTTACAACAGGTCTAAAACTGTAGTCTTGTCAACTTTGCTGACTCCTCTGACTGGTGGGGTTGAAAGGCTTTTATTCCAACAGCTGAACAGCACAATGCAGTCCAATTCCCACAGAAACCTGGAGGGTCTTTTTGACTAGTTCCCACTGAAACCTGGAGAAGATTTGCAAGGAGAAGACTTCCAGTCTCAGTTTGCTTACTAAATATTTTTCCATCACTACAGGTCGTAAGCACTGATTTCTTTTCTCACTTTTCTTGTAGTGGAATATGGAAGAGGTCTGAAGTCCATGTCAGTGGTCATGTTGCCCTCTAACAGAGGAATGTATCTTGCTGTTTAGAAGTAAACACCTGCAGACAGTCACTTAAGTAGCAACAACCAGCAGACTGGATTGATTCTGGTTATGTGAAAGTGTCTATTTAAAATGATTATCCAAACCTTCTTCTTTTTACATTGAAATCAAATCCAGATTTTTCTCTAAGTTTAGTCAGTTTATCAGCAGACTTGTGGGTAATCTGGGCTTAGGAGACCACCGCAGCTGACCTGTTTCTGCATCTGAAAACACCATGAAATACAGCATGGCAGCCTCAATTACACTGCTCTCCTATATAGACCTGACATTTGGATGGGAAGTGTGTTTAACCCTGTCATACATGCCCCACTCACAGCTAACACAAGGGGCCTCATGATGCTCAGGACACCTTTGGGCTGGGGATGGCCATGGGCAATAAATTTCATGGCAGATAGATTACATCAAGCCTGTCCTTCCTGGCTTATGTTTTCTGACCGCTCCAAAGACAGAAAGAGCAGACAGGAGCTTGAGAGCATTTTCAGTGAGCTTCAGACTCACTGCTGCTGCGTAGTCTCTTGCATCAGCATTTGTTTTTGCCATTTCCAGCCTAGACAGCACAGCTTGGGGCACTCTAGGGAAAGTTTCAACATGTCTCTGTGGCAATGGTATCACTGACACCAAGCTGCAACATCAGTGAGGGCTTTTGTCTTGCTCTCTCTAGTCTTTCAAAAAGTGCACATTAACTCTTCTTGTGAGGGTGTCCAGAAGATTTGGCTTTGAGAAAAGTAAATAGGGCTAGAAAGCTGATTACAGAAGTATTTAGCAATTCTAGTTGCTTAAGGGAAGAAATAGAAACTAATGAGGAAGGACATGCCAATTTTAATGTGATGTTGCTGCACCAAACAGAGGTTTGCAGAGATTTTAAAGTTCCTGGGTTTTTGAAGAGTCATGCTTATACTTCTGCTAATATCGTTCATACTTAACCTTGCCTTCATAATCAAACTAAAGCTGAATGAGTTTTCAGTCCACAAATCCGTAACATTCATACGCTGTTCTAATTTTACTCACACACCAGGGAATTTGTTTCTCTAGCTAAATCCCTAACACAACATTATACAGATAACTTGACAACTTATGTAACAAGCACAGTTTGGGTTGGTGAATGTGTATGGGGAATGTGGAAAAAAGGAAAAAAATAAAAAGTAGGTTCATAAAGGAGGGAAAAGTGTGCTGTGAATTATTCTATTATAAAAATATTTCCTTGAGCTGCAAGCATGCCAGTCTGGAGTGAGATGAAGGACCAAGATTAACCTGAAAAACAGAGTAATGCTTAGTTCTTAGGGAAAAGCAAGGTGAAATGCTCTCAGGTGTAATTTACTTCCATTTACCTCATTTGACTTACTTCCCTCAGATTTCAGAAGAAGTAAGCTTGATCATGGCAGAGTTTTTATATCTTTTTATTCTATTATAGTTATATCAAATGACCTTAATCACTTTCTCTTGTCCTCCTAAGAGTCTGAACCAGCAGCTGCAGCTGAAACATGCAACATTTTACAAGATTTCCAAAGACCTTATCCTTCCACTTGAATAAAAACTGTTAAGGGTCACAGCACAGCAAAATGAGCAAAGCTTTTGTGCTCCAAATGCTGAATTTAGCTATCGCCCATGGTGCTGTCATTGAGCCCCTTCCTTGTGCCTGAAAGTGGTCTGGTTATTGGTCAGGACTGTGAAGATCCAAGCAGGTCGTGCTAGTACCCACTGTAGCAGAAGCTGAGAGCAAGGCATACCACTTTCCCATTGGGTTTTCACTCTGCTGACACTTCAGAAAGAGAGAATCTCCAAGCATGGAAACCAAAAGCCTTTGAATCAGCCTGTTGGGGTGGTTGAGCTGGCAACAGTAGAAGCTGGGATGCCAGAAACCCCTGGTGCAGGAGACCCCCGGCGCTGGTGGGTCAACTCAGGGAATAAATAAGCGCCCCCAACTCGGGTTACAGGGAAAGACTTCTTCTCCCATCAGGCAGTACCTGTCCGGTACCTGGTCCCCCACTCCACCCCTTCCCTCTCCCCATTGGTTGTTGTATCCCTCTGCCTTTCCCCTGCCCCTTGCCCCCAGGTAATTGGTTGCTGGTGCTTTGCCAGCCCCCTTTCTGTTACCCCTTATAAGCTTGTACACGAGGCCTGCTCGGCCTCTTCGCCTCTGGACCCTTCGGAATAAACCTTTGGGAACCCATGCACAGAGCCCTCCACGCTCCTTGCTCCTGGTAACACCTGAGCTGTCCTGGCCTGGGTGCGGGGCTGTGTCTCGGTGCCATCCATCGGCACGGGGGCTGGAAGTCGGCCTGCGAGGTGCTGAGCTGCACCCCCAGGGCATGCCTTGCAGGGGATGCTTTTGGGTTAAAGCGGCGATTTCAGCCACCCCACAGCACCCCGCTTCATCAGCCAGTGAAAACATCCTGTTTTCCTGACTCTTAAACTCACAGAACAATAATCTAAATTGGAGGGGACTTGTGGAGGTCACCCAGTCCAACATACAGTTCAATGCAGGCCTAATTAGAGTAGGCTGCTCAACTCCACCTGAGTTTTAGATTGCTCCAAGGATGCATATTCCACTCCTCTCATGGCCACTTATTCCAATATTTGATCACTGTTATGATAAAAGTCTTCCTTCTATCAAAGAGGAATTTCCCAAATTTCATATTGAGTCTGTTGCCCTCTGATCCTGTCTCTGCACACAGCTCTGAGAAGAGTCTGTGTCTTCTCTGCACCCTCCCATTCGTGGTTTCAGATAGCAGTAAGATGTCCCTGAGCTATCTCTCCTCCAGGCTGAAAAAAATCCAGCCCTCTGCCTTTTCTCCTAGTCACGTGCTTGAGCCCCTGACCATATTGGTGTCCTGTTCATTGACTTGCTCCAGTCTGTAAATGCCTTTCCTGTACTGGGGAGTCTGAAATGATAATGGCAAACAAGACTTTGATCAAAGGAATCAGCCATAAAAGAATAATGAAATCTCAGTAGAAACTTTGGGAACCTATATCAAGACTTCTCTTAGTCTTATACCAGGACATCCCTATCTTAGCACTAAGATCTTAACAGGTTAAGATGAGTCAGTCTGGAGTACAGACTTCCAAGAAGCATCAACCTTACCCATGAATTCTCATTGGAAGATGAAACTGAGGCCTTCATATAAAGTTTAATATAAGGATGAATGCAATACACATCACTTCACTGAAGTTGTTTCTCTAATCCTCTTATGTGCATCAGCCCTTCTCCCTCAGGGGACACAACACACACAAAGTGCTTCATTATCTTTATTCTTCCAAGCTTAACTGAAGCAAACTCTTCATAGATGAAGGCAGAACCTTTTCCAGTCACAAATTTACTGAAAAGACTAGAGGGGACCTGATGCAGTAGGGATCGTTTTTGTAAAGCAAAGGCTGATTTTGAAGGGTACTTGCTCAGAAGAAGCTGTTTTGACTTTTCTCACTATTACTGTTAGCAATTTCATCAACATGCAGCTGACATGAAAGTAGCAAGGTCACTGTTATATGTTACAGCTTCAGAATCATAGAATTGGTTGGAAAATACCTTTAAGATCCTTGGGTCCAACCCTTAACCTGTCACTGCCTGGTCCTCCACTAAACCATGTTCCTAAGTGCTACATCTACACATCTTTTAAATATCTCCAGGGGTGGTAACTAAACCACTGGGCAGCTTGTTACAGTGCTTGATAACCCTTTCCATGAAGAAATTTTTCCTAATACCAATCTAAACCTTCCCTGGTGCAACTTAAGGCCATTTCCTGCTTTCCTGTCCCTTGTTACCTGGGAGAAGAGCCCAACCCCCACCTGGCTACAGCCTCCTTTCCAGGGGTTGTAGAGTGTGATAAGGTCTCCCCTGAGCCTCCTTTTATCCAGGCTAAACACCCCCAGCTCCCTCAGCTGCTCCTCATCTGACTTGTGCTCCAGACCCTTCACCATCTCCATTGCCCTTCTCTGGACACGCTCCAGCCCCTCAATGTCCTTCTTGTAGTGAAGGGTCTAAAACTGAGCCAAGGGTTTGAGGTGTGGCCTCACCAGTGCTGAATACAGGGAGAAAATCATTGCCCTGGTCCTGCTGGCCACACTCTTTCTGATACAAGCCAGGACACTATTGGTCTTCTTGGCCATCTGGGCTCACCCTGGCTCACCCTGGCTCAACAACTGGTCAGTCGTTGTTGACCAGCACCCCCAGGTTCTTTTCCAAGAGCAGCTCTCCAGCCCCTGTTCCCCAGCCTGCAGTGCTGCAGGGGGTTGTTGTGACCCAAATGCAGGACACAGCACTAGGCCTTGTTGAACCTCATACCATTGGCCTTGGCCCATTGATCCAGCCTGTCCTTTTGTAGACCTCCCCACTCTCTGGCAGATCTCAATACTCCTACCAAACTTGGTGTTGGCTGCAAACTTTCTGAAGTGGCACTCCATCCCCTTGTTCATATCATCAATAAAGATACTGAACAGAACTGGCCCCAGTACTGAGCCCTGGGAACATTCAAGGCCCAGCTGCCAACTGAATTTAACTCCATTCTCCACCACTCTCTGCTCTGGGCCCAGTCATCCAGCCAGATTTTATCCAGCAAACTGTTCAGCTGTCCAAGACATGAGCTGCCAGTTTCTCCAAGATAATGTTGCGGGAAATGGTGTCAAGACTTTACTGAAGTCCAGGTGAACACATCCACAGTCTCCCTGATCCACCAGGAGGGTCACCTTGTTATAGAAGGAGATCAGGTTGAACAAGCAGGACTTGCCTTTCCAAACCCATGCTGACTGGACCTGATCCCCTGGTTGTCCTGCATGTGCTGCGTGATGGCACTTAAGACAATCTGCTCCACAACCTTTCCCACATCAAGGTCAGAAAGCCTGTGGTTCCCTGGATCCTCCTTCTGGCCCTTCTTGTAGATGGGTGTAACATTTGCTAACTTCCACTCAACCGTGGCCTCCCCAGTTAGCCAGGACTGATGACAAATGGTGGAGAGTGGCTTCTGCCACCTCCTTCAGTACCCTCAGGTGAATCCCATCCAGCCCCACGGACCTGTGTGAGTCTAAGTGGTGCAGCAGGTCACTGGCCATTTCACCTTGAGTTATGGCATCTTCTCTCTCTTCCACCTCAGGGGTCTGCATACCTGGATAACAAGTGGTCTTACTGTTAAAGACTGGAGCAAAGAAGGCATTAAATAACTCAGCCTTTTCCTCATCTTTTGTCACCATGTTTCCCCCCCCACATATAATAAAGGATGGAGAGTCTCCTTAGCCCTCCTTTTATTGCTTTTGAAATGCAAAAGGATGTAGGGATTGCCTCTCTGAGAGTCTTGGCACAGACTGGAGCTGACCAAACTTGGTAAACTGTGCTTGTTAGTTCATATTTGGTTTTCACAACTTTTTCTTTTACACTGCATTCTGTAAATCTGGACAGCTTCAACATGCCTTTTGCCCCCTTCAATGTAAAAAATACTTCTTTTCTTTAATTTTTAAGGGCACTTTTAAAGACTTCCCCTGAGCCACTCTAGACCACAGAAGTGCCCCAGGACAGATGTAAGGTGTCTGTNGTTTTTTTATAAAAAAAAAAAAAAAAAAAAAAAAAAAAAAAAAAAAAAAAAAAAAGTTATTCTAGTTAAAATATTTAACCCACCAGTAACAAACAGTTATCAATCACGGTTCCCATTTCAGGATTAAGTATGATTGACATGTCTAAAAAGAATTGTACCCACTTCTTGCCCAATTTTTTTATCTTTGTTTTTATTTTAAGATAGTTTGTTTCCCCAATAGAAAAGATTGTTTCATCTAAGATAAAGCAGACAGAACTGGTTCCATTTTTTCATTTTTTGATAATTTGCCAGATATATTCTGTAATTCCAGTTCTGCTCTCTGCACTGATCCCATGTCTATTGGGAATTTTCTGTGTACTTGTATTCGAAGGCAAGCTGATGGATTCAGTATGACTTTTGCTATTTTGGAGCTTTTCTTATTCCTGGCATTAAGAGAAATCCCTTCAGTTCAGAGTGTACAGATTTTAATTGCTAATACCTCAGGTAGCATGAGGGCTGACTCCATGGGTAACCAAAGTGGCTTGGCATCTGTGATGGAGAGGAGACAGAAATTACTTTGTTCACAGGATCAGAGCAGCATGTTTCCTTCTGCCTTGGATGCTTACTGGGATTTTAAAAGCAGAACACGTAACAAGATATTATTTACTTTATCACTGCATCTAAAGATCACTGATATGCAATGGAAAATCTAGGGGTTTGCTGGGGCAAAACCATGTAGTTATTGTGTGGTGGGGGTTTGTGACCTTGGCACCACGGAGAAATTTTGCTGATTTTACCCAAACGCCTTTTGGTACATGTCCATTGGAGAAGATAAAAGAAGCAATCTGTGGGAGCCATTTATCAAGTATGGAAAAAGAAAAGGAGAGAAGGTCACCAGTACTACCTTCTTAGATCTCTTCCAGCCTGCGATGCAGTGACACTAAACAACTCCTGTGCCAGGTACATAAGATCATGAAGATGACTTTGTGTAAAAGGAAACAGATGAGCCCACACTGGCCGTGGCAGAGAACCACAGCACGTGCGCACGTGATTGATATATAACACACCACAGTTATAAAAAGGCTTTCTGATAATCTTTTCAACAGCAAACATTTGGGCATTTGGAATGTTCAGGAAGATGATTTAGTCTTCATTGATAGCAAAACATAACTGTGTCGTGTTTGCTGACTACCTTGGCTAACTGCTGTGCAGGTAAGCAGATACCCGTGCCCTGGCATGCTGTTGACCAGACTGAATAATGTAAATCATTATCAATGTATAATTTACATTGAAGCAAAACAACAAATCCAGGCTCATCTTTTCCTTCCAACTATGCCTTTTACACTGATGAAGTCCTGCTTGTGGCTATGTGGCAGTGCTGAGAACCCAGAAAGCCTTCAGCTTCTGAAATGCTTTAAAATCTGGCTTAATGTTTGGGAAAGGAGAAGAGACTCATGCCAAAGGCAGGGTCGATAAAGGTCTTCAAGTCTCTCAGGCTACGGACTGAACATTTTGTGAACAGTCTCAGGCCAATCACCATCTATGACTGTGTCAAAATTATAAGAGCAAGAAATTCACTTTGAAACAAACTGTGGGCAAAATACAATTTGATCAGCTCGGTCTTAGCTGAAGGCAGAGGTAGGAACCTGAGCTGCATAACAGTGTGAGTGCCACATGAACACTGACATATTTATTCTCACCTTTAAGGAGTTATTATCCCTATTTCACCGTACGGAGAAATAAGATACAGGGAGAATAAGTGATTTGCCCAAGGTCACAGTTAAAATCTATAGTATGGATAGAAAATAAATCCTGATATATTGAAATCTGCATTTGAACTGCAAAATTACCCTTTCTTCATTTATTGGATAGGTAGTTAGAGGACTTAGCAATGTGAAAATAGTTTAATAACCCTGGCAAACATGCCACAAATCCATAGCTGTTGCATATAAATACCTCTCAGATATCACTGCACATCCTAATCTGTCCTCTATTCCTTTTGCTGGCTCAGCAAGGTGTCACATAAAATTAGACTGAGACATTAACACATTAAGCATTTATTGATCTCAATAAGTCACAGTCAAATATGCCCAGTGTCTTAATGAAGAGAAGTAAAAGGTCATCTAAAATACTCATACAGTAACAGTGATGTGATAACAAAATATTGGTTATTTATTATAACGGAATAAGTATTAAAGTCTTTAACTCTTACAATACCAAATTACAAGGGTCAAAATCCAAGATTATCCTATTTGTCTGTTCTACTTGTAAGACATCCCCAATAACTAGCATGTGCCTTGTTATCTCTATAAAAATCCTTGTCTAGAGTCACTTACTTCTAATAAAAGTTATTTCAGCTCTAACCTAGCAATATCAAACAGAGAGTAGTCACTGCTTTGTCCTTTCCATGGCAAGGGTATCAAACAGAAGATTAAATTAGCTTTATAAACCAAAGTGGCTTTTTCTTTAAAGAAAAACTTCGCTTTGCTTTGCTTTGGTTCCCCAGGAATCCACCTGCCCTCTCTGCACACATCAGCAGAGAAGAAAAGTCTCAAATTCTGCAGGCGAAATCTTTACTTTACTCAAGGTGATGGCAAAATATCAATCAATTTAAGTCTCTAGTTTCACTGCTGGCACTTAGCGAGAAACAGGAGAAAAGCCCATAACGAACATCTCTGCCTTAAAAGTCCCAGTCTCTGACATCTGCCTTTGGATGGCCATCTAGAGAAGATACACGTTTTTGCCAGATGCTTTGTATGACTGAGAGCAAGAAGCACCTTTTGCTACAGAAAAGGAAACACGTATTAGTCCTTAGATGTCCTTGCTCTGATGCAGCAAAAACATTGGGGCTAGGGGCGGTGTGGTACTGACTTGCAAAGCCTGGAAAAGGGAAAGCCTGGGGGGTAAAGCAGGAAAATTCGTCTTCAGCCCCTGAGCTTGAATGAGCAGGCAGATTAATTTTTTTTTACAAATGCTCATTTCAGTTCAGAGAAGGTATGGCCTAAAGGGCATGCTGATGACTTTCATATTTCTACCTCAGAAAGCTTGATGAATGCATTTGAGCGCCTCAAGAAACCTCTTGTTGAAGGACTGGATGAGAATGAGGTAACATAAGTTAACTGAGAATTTGAGGAAGCATAAAAAAGACATAAAAAACCAAGTTGTTTTATGTTGTCACAATTGCAGTCAGTCATTTTCCTAGTGCTGAGAATTCAGTTTTTGATCCTTGGGGCCAGAGGTTTCAGTAAATATTAGTGCCCTGGTTGCATTTTCGAGAGCCTGTTCTCTCCTGGCAGGACCGAAATGTATTCTTGCTTGGAGGCCCTCACACATGCCACAAAGTTTCCCTAAGAAGGGTGCCTTGAGGACACCAGTAGTGGAGCTGTCTTGATGTCCTTCAAACTTTCTCTTGGCAACCCTTGCCCTGCCTGTTCATTAACATTTGCTGTAGTATCGTCAAACTCAGCGGCTCTTTTTGGCTGGATGCCTCAGCTAAACACTTTCAGATTTCCACGTCGCTCAGCTCTACAGAAAGGAGGTGAGTGATGAACACTTTGTCATTCCTGCTGACAGTGGAGATGTCAGAACAAATAAAAGATATCTTCACAGCGACGGTGTCATTTAAACTTTAATAAACCTTTTGTCTCTGTGGTGCCCTTTGACTCACCCATGCGCAGCAGCCAGGGACGGGAGCTCAGTGCAGAGCTGGACCTTGGGGCTCAGCTGAAACTCCTGCTGCAGCACATCATCAGGGCTCTGCAAGAGCCACAGCCACTCTGACCAGCAGCCAGTGAGAATAAAGCAAAGAAATGTATAAATAAGAGATTAATAGATGAATGTGAAGTGAGTTGAAATGCCTTCCTTCCCATCAGCACGCCACTGCATTTCACTTCAGAGAAAAAGGGGGGTCAGAAAAACATCACTGAAAATAGACATTGGCCCTTATCTGGCAAATAATGGGGGTGGAAAAAAGTATTCCTCTGTTGGGGCAGCCTTCTGCTCTAGATGCCATGAAATGTCTTTATTATTGGATTACTAGATATCAAATTAAGTCTAAACTCCAAAGCCTATGGTAGTGTTTGCACGAAAAAAAAAATCTTTCTCTGCAAGATAACTTCTGTAGACACAGAGAAACCTTTAGATTGCAAAAATTCCCCAGCAAAAATCACTTGGCAAGAAAAACTCGCTGATAAAGGAGAATGTTCTCCTTCACACTATCCTAAAAATCCTGTGACCAGTAGAAAAGAAATGCAGCCAGCTGGGAAGAGGGAGAGACCCATAGGGAAATGAGAACATGAATCTGACAGAAGCCTTGCATGGTCCCACTCCTATTTACTTTGAAATTGCACTTTAAATTATTTCTGCAAAGCCAAAGTCAGATTACTGCCACTTTTTAGCATACCTGGTGCTGACAGCTGTCAGGATCTCATTGATTCTTGCAATAGTTTATGGTTCATCTCTGGAAATGGGTGACTCAGTGCCTATCTCAGCCCATTTTGTTAAAAGAAAAAAAGGCAGCCACAAGGTCCAACCCTAACGGTCATCAGAAAATTGGAGAGTGTAACATAAATGCCTTTCTTACTACAGGCCCAGAAATCAGATAGTAAATATCGAACCTTTCATTCAGTCACGTGAGTTTCAAGCCAGTCTCAATATTTGTGGCTTCAGCATGACTTTGGGGATAGGCAATAATAAAGTCTCCTTGTCTTCTTTGACAAAAGGTGTAGCCCTTCTGTCCTTTTGGTTCCTCTGAGGGCAATTTCTCTTCCAAGCTGCCAGTGTATCCTTGGCCCATGGGGCATCTAATGCGAAAACTATGTTAAAAAGAATCTGGCAATTGCATAAGAGACACCCATTTTCCTTCTTCTGAATTGATTTCTTCTCTCTTCTTGAAGTTTCCTTCTTCTGGTAGTCAGGCAGCTCTGCTTACACACAAAGCCAGACCAGGATGAGGGGTCAGTTCTGCTGTGGTGGGGAAGGTTGTCCTCATCTCATTACTTCTGTCCCTGCTCCTACCCTTTGCACCTGTGTAGATCCCTGCTCTAGGGCTGTGCAACACTTCCCCTTTGGGAGTGTTTTGCACGCCTTTAAATCTTCCTCACGAAACAACTGATGATTTAGCTAATACAGGACACACCAGATTAAAATCAGGACCAGAAGAGACTGACATTTATGTTTACCGCAAACTGACAGCTATAATTCTGGGTGTTCATGTTTAAAGTTATTGCTGCCTTTTTTTTTTTTTTTGTCAGTTTCATACATTTGAATGACATGTATTTACCAAAATTGGAATTTACCTGACCAAGTTGTGGCAGAATTAGTCATAAACTTACTGAGAGGAATGGATACATTTCTGACAGGCATGGATGCCATGGGCACAAGCAGACCATGTACTGGCAGGTCAGGAATTAAATGTCTTCAGGAATAAAAGCCTGCTCATTTTTCCAGTAACGAAGTGCAGTTTTCCCTCTATTTTCTGGTGCACTTTCTGCCATGGAGATATTATATGTAATTTTCCTTTCTGATAGTTGCATCAAATTGTATTCATTAGCACTTTGTACAATTCAGTGTCTTTCAACATTTGAAGTGAATCTCCTTTCCAAAATACTTTTCCTCCAGTTCTGGAGACTATTTCATCTTTCTGCTATGTCAAATACTGTCTACAAGATTGTATAGAAGCTGCTTATTAGTTTCCTTAACACTTTCTATTACTTGGAGGGCTTGCCTTTCCATTTGCAGGTATAGGTGGAAAACTATAAGCTGAGCAAGTATTTGCTCTACTAGCAATGATGCAGTCCATTACTATAACTACAAGGAGAGTGACTGTCTCCTGATTTCTTACAATTTTTGATAACAGAATGTAAAAAGCAAAGCCTTATCCCAATATAACTTTTATTTTTTATCATCTCTGAGCACATGTTCAAGCTTCCTCGCTTTTTACACACATTAGCTGATTCCTCTGAAGAAAGAAAAATGGTAAATTTCCTTGTTGGTGTGTGTGCATCATGCTGACTACATCAGGAAAACCTCTGGTCCAGTGGGGAATATGCAAATCCTTTGTGGCAACATCATTCCCCTAACATCAAAACGTTTTGTTGCCTGAGCAGTCTTGGATTACATCAATGAAAAATACAACAAATATGCAACAAGGGAAGATGCTCTTGAAACAGATCTTTCGCAAGATCCTATGTTCTAGGAAGTTTTATTCCCATGCTGTGGGACTGACCAATTAAGCAATTTAGTAGTAGAAGGCTCTGAGTACAAAAAAAAAGCTGCTCAAGATAAGACCTTCAAAAGCATAAATATGCATTGGGGTCAATTAAAAAAGGAACACATTCTATACAAAAATAAAACTTCAGAAAATTTCTCTGTGGTTTATTCTTGTGGCTTGGGGGTTTTTTTGTTTAATTTTAAATAAAAGAATGCAATGAAAGACATAAGTGTACTAAGTGTGAGTGATTAAAATGGAAACCCTCAGAGTCTGCTTGCATGTCCCAAGCTGTACAGACATGGTAGAGAGACGGTTTCATGGCATTCCTTTGCTGAGGAATTCCCAGCAATGCAAGGGAAGGACACACAGCCACTTCCAAAACTAAACCATGTCAGGGGATATAGCACGGTTACCTCCATGTCAGCTCTGTTCATGCCTTGGATCTCACTTGCTTTATCCTGCTTTATGTATATAATTCACTACTTGTATACATACAGGTCTGTATGTGTGTGTGTGTGTGTGTGTGTGTGTAGGGGTTACATGTGAAAAGATGAAAGCAAACATATTGTTTAAACATGCTATTTAAAACTGCTTTGATGCAAATCAAGGAAAATTGAGGAGAGTTAGCATTCACAGCACCATTTTACTGGTATTTACTGAGAAATCAGACCTAATACAGACGGCACAATGCATTCCTGCTAACTGTAGGTTTATTTGTTAACCAGACCAAATAAAATCATGTACACTTCTTTCAAAAGATATTCCTGGATAAAAGATTGTGTCACAGCAGTAACATGAGCATAGGAGAGAAATCAGAATTACCAGAACCACAAATCAAAACAGACAGTAATAAAACAAACAAACAAACAAGCAAAAGTAAACCCAGGAAAGACAGGAGGTTTTTTTCATCTGCATGCTTATCATTGGCAAAGAATAGCCTGTCTCGTTGGCACTTGAGCTGCTAGAAATCCCTACAGCAGTGGGAAGGTTATTCCACTCACAGGATGTCAAACTGACAGTGTGGTCTTGGTGCAAGGGCTCTGGCAATCATCAAAGCAATGGTGATGGATGGGCTGTTGACTACAGATGACAGCAAGAAAATAACAAGAAGATATTGCAGAAAGCAGCAATTGAGGGTTATGATGACAGAAGCTGCAAAGATGCCTCATTCCCATATATTCATTTATATCATGAATAAACAGGAATGAGGCTGGTAGTTCCATGGGACATGTTAATATTGAGTGCTTATGCAGTGTCTTAAACCCACGCACACCAACTTTATGTAAATATATGCCAGCATAAATCAGATGAAGTTTGGAGTTCTGGATTAAAGAGTTTCCAGTGTGGATTTCATTTCCTGATGAAAAAACAGGCTTTGAGAGAAAGCAGATGTTTTCCATGAACGTTCCTCTTGCACTAGAAAGCTATTTTTTTAAATAAGGAGAGACATCAGAAAGAATCTGCTCAGGACTCTTGCAAAAATAGATCGGGGAAAAGATTATCTTGCAGACTCATTTTCTGTAGTGCGCAAGGAGCAGCTTGTGGAAACACACACATTTGCATAGAGAAGAAATGCGATAGAAGGAAAGTATGCTGACACTCAAGTCCAATTATTTTTCTTTTTCCAAGATTTCCAACTATTACACATGTATTAGTACTTATAACACCAGAATGAGAACACCTCTGGAGGTATTGTATCTGCATTATAATACTGGAGCTTTATTAGAACTGTCGTACAATATTTTCAGAGCTTTAAGTGAAGAGTACAGTGAAGCCAGACATATTTTCCTTACACCAGCACATTATATTTTTCCTCCACCGCATTGCAGTATAACAACTGCTTTGGTTGGCAGAATGACATTTCATTACCCAGACATATGGGAATTGATTTAAAAATGGCTAAAGAATTAAAGCATCCCATTAACAGCAATAGTTGAGCATTTATTCCCATTGACTGGCAACCCTGGATGTACAGATAGACTGGGGAATGAGAGGCTGGAGGAGTGCTATGGAAAGGGACATGGGGGTCCTGGTGAGTGGAAAGTAGAACCTAAGTGAGCAGTGCCCTGGCAGCCAGGAGGGCCAACCCTGTCCTGGGGGGCATCAGGCACAGCATCACCAGCTAGGCAAGGGAGGGGATTGTCCTGCTCTGCTCTGCACTGGGGTGGCCTCACCTCGAGTGCTGGGGGCAGTTTTGGGTGACACAACATAAGAAAGATATTAAGCTATTAGAGGCCATCCAAAGGAGGGCAATGAGGATGTCGAAGGGCCTTGAGGGGAAACCATATGAGCAGTGGCCGAGGTCACTTAGTCTATTCAGCCTGGAGAAGAGGAAACTGAGGACAGACCTCATTGCAGGCCGCAAGTTCCTCATGAGGGGAAGAGGAGGGGCAGGCACAGATCTCTTCTCTGTGGTGACCTGTGACCCAAGGAAATGGCCTGAAGTTGTGTCAGAGGTTTATGTTGGGTATTAGAAAAAAGTTCTTCACCCAGAGGGTGTTTGGGCACTGGAACAGGCTCCCCAGGGAAGTGGTCACAGCACCAAACTTGACAGAGTTAAGGAAGCATTTGGACAACACTCCCAAGTACATGATGTGACCCTTGGGGATGGTCCCATGCAGGGCCAGGATGATCCTTGAGGGTCCCTTCCAAATCAGCATACTCTGTGATGTCTTAGAAATCTTTTCTAAGTAGTATAAGTATGAACTGAATATAAATCCATGAAGACCATCTCCCTAAACTCATCATATGAAGAAGTTTCTGATCTACTCTTTTTGATTGCTAACTTAGTATTTAGACATTTTGTTCTACCTCTCAATAGGAGATGGCATTTGTTTTCACGATGCAACATTCCTGCTGTAACTTCAGAAGCAGGACAGGTCCCTGTCAACCAGATGGCAGGAGTTTCCACTTTTCTGTGTACAGCTTTGAGCAGGAGGGTTCCATCTCAGGGAACTCTTAAAGGGAGCTGTCAGACCAGTATTTCAGGTGTTTTGAAGGGTAGGGAAGAGGAAATTATTTCCCTAGCTAAAAGCGAATTTTCTCACTCTTTTCAAATGTATCTATGGGGCTGGGAAAGGTAAAATAATGTCGGAAAAGAAAATAGATCTTTCTTAGGAATTGTAGGAAAGGGGTTGGACAAATATATTAACAGCGGAAGAATAATTTTCTGCACATCTGCCATGAATTTGCATAATGCTATCGTAACTACTGTTCAAATCAAAGCCAGTTCAAGTAAACAGAAAAGTCCCTGATTGAACTAATTACAAATTTCAGAGATGAGAAAGGCTAAGCAGCAAGTATTCACAGGTTTACTTTGTGAGCGTACACCACAGTGCAGTGAAAAATACTCTGTTCATGCACGGTTGTGTTGTAATTGCCAAAATGGTTCAGTATCATTTCAGTTATTAAGGCACTAATGAGCCCTTAAATGCATGCTGAGTCCCAATGATGTTATAGATTTACTTGCAGGTTAAGGAATGAAAACCTTTTGTGTGTTTGCTCT
This sequence comes from Oreocharis arfaki, assembly GCA_013398015.1. NCBI lineage: Eukaryota > Metazoa > Chordata > Aves > Passeriformes > Paramythiidae > Oreocharis > Oreocharis arfaki. The sequence goes on along the minus strand of VZRR01004738.1, from coordinate 501,537 downwards.
TCCCAGAATAGAAATGTTAAGATTTTAAGTAAGAATTAATATAATTTTACTTCAAAAATAAAGCATCTAGTCTAAGCTAACCTCTTCAGTGCCATACAAAAACAGTGGAAACAGAGAGAAATTCCAGAGGCAATTCATAAGTAAATGAAACTCTAAGAACAGGTAGAAGCAAACAGACCACCTAATCCTCTACTGTGTCTCCAGAACTGGTCAGCATAAGATGCCAAACGGAAAGTACACAAGCAGCTCTCCACAACACTCCTCTGCTGCTGCAGCCAGTGGGCTGATGAGGGTCCAAGGCCAGGAGCATCATCTGATCCCTCCCCTCCGATGACAGCAGCGCAAGAGACAGCATATGGCTCAGCCTCCTCCAGTGCTTCTCTCACACCACAGGCCTTGGGATGAGCATGGCTGCCTGTAAGCCTCATTTGTAAACGATGCAGGCAGTCGTGAGGATGTTTGCCCATGCCTGGCAGCTCCTCACCAGGCAGTGTCCACACAGCTGAGGAGCTGCTTTACAAAATCAGGGCAGCTACTCGCTCTGCTGAGGCAATAGAGCTGCACCACAGGAACTTCCGCTGCATGGCCTGCAGGGTGGTCACCATACCCACCATCCATCCTGCACCCAAAGCAAGAAACCATTCCAAAAGGCCATTAATTCCTGAACTCAGCACAGCAGGTGCTTGAGCTGGTTAGTGCCCAGCTAGCACAAGAAGTTGCTGAGCAGAGCACTGCAGCTGCAGATCTGCTCCCCAATATGTGATCACTGAATTGACATATTACTTAGAAGTCCTTGACCAACAAGATGTATCTTTAATTTCAGCACGATTAAAGTGCTATTTTTCTCTTGTACCTCTTGCACGAATGAAGCTTGATCCGAAGAAAAAATGTCTATCGTTATATATCTGTATGCATGCAGAAAAATCTTACCAGATGTCTGGGAATCAATAGGAAGGTGCTGGATTTTACTGGAAGTATCCAGACACCTGAGTCTTCTTGTGGGATCCCAGTCTTCTATTCACAAATGGCTGTTGTGAACTGACTTAAGAGATAACTTTATAATTAATTCTGCTTTATTTTGACAGAAAGCTTGAGTCTTTTAGCAAATCATACAGGGTAAATAACAAGCAGACCAGTTGTTTTGTTATTATAATTTAAAATTGCATCAGCCTTCAAATTGCAGTTATTTTAAAAGGCATTTCTTAATATGGATGTCTGCTGTATGAATCATGACCTGATCCTGGTATCTTGGCAACTGCATTAGTTACTTCATATCTGGCAGCTCACGCTGCTTGCGGAGATTGAACCAATTTTCTCTCTATATCCAGTCTCATTTTCTAGCACCATTCTGATTGCCACACACGTGGCGCCTGTTGCTCCCATCATTGAACCTAGCAATTGCAAGGGCTTTATTCCTTGTTGCTGATGCTCTGAGTTTTGGAGGAAAACTACCACGAAACAAGGATTTTTTTCTGTCGAGAAACACATCCATCTGTTTGAGGCACTGGAAGAAGAGGATGAATAAGTACAGTAATGTCCCAGTTTGTAATTCAGGAGGAGTGGAAGTTTAAAAAATGGATGAAAGGAAGAAAAAAGAAAGAAAACTACTTTTTTACCCCCCAATACCAGGCAAACCATCACCTGTCTCCAAATCACTCTCAAAACCCTTTTTATGCTATGACTGGGAGAAAGAATTGCTTGTCAAGTACAGGTCTGAAAAATCTCAGATCCACTTGTTTCTCCTCTGAATGATGAAGGTTGTAGAATAGAGATTAACTGCCTGCAGCTAGGAATCAGGCTGGAAGGGAAAGAAGCAGGAAAAAATTAAGAAAAGCTTTATGTTTTATGAAACATGCAAGGTTAAACCTGCTATTAATTTTCCTGTGCAAATGGCAGTTCTACAATTAGTATTTAATCAAATCTGAGGAAGGGGCTCAAAGGTATTGACTTTATGATCCTATCTACTAATTAGCTCATTCTATCTATGAAATAGAAATACTTTCCTATTAAAATCAATGTTATATCTACTAACATTGAATTTGATCTAATGTTAGAGAAAATCTAATTATTACCTAAATAATAGCTACGTAATCCCCTGGAAGAAAGAAGGAAGATTAAATAGTGTCATATCCACTCTGGAGATAATGTGACTGAAGCAGACATGGAGAAGGAAAAAAAGAAAAACCATCTACTCACAATACATCTGGACACAGTGCAGTGAACATCTTCCCCCTTCTCTGGCACTAAATGCTGAGATATGTTTATTTTTTCAAAGAACTGAGTCTACACTGGTGATGTCAATATTGACAAATGAAGCTGTGCCAAAGGTTCTGAGAATGATAACTCATTCATCTATAGTGGTAAACTCTTAAAACAAATCTCTGGCATGATATTGCCCAAACACAGTTAGCTCCCTTCTAAATATTTCCCAGGCAAAATTCAAAAGTTGCGATCTGCACATGGCGAACCTGCCTTGGGACTGACAAGTGCAGGTGACAGCATAGCAGTTGGCCTCAGTACTGGAGAATAGTCCTGGACATATTTAATTTACCTGTGTGGTCACAAACTCCTCAGGGAAACACGGCATTCTCTAGAAATAACACAAATGATAACTTTGATTGATAGCATTAAGCAAGTTTAGGATCCTCTCACTCATTGCAGAAGGTACAAACACATGAGGGTGACAGAAAGGACCTATTTGTACCAGATCCCAATTAAAATATCTTGTTGAAAATGGATGCCCATTTCTAAATAGCTTTCTTTGTAATGCTGCTGGTTTACAGCAACACAGAAACTGCTGTCAAAAACCTATGTGCTTTTTTTCCCCATCCTGAATCCTTGTAAACTTTTGAGTCAGACAGTAAAGATGGTATTTTTCTGTTGTCAAATACAATCCATTCTTAGTCTAGACCTGAATTTATTTTGTGACATGAAGAAAATTTATTAATTTTCCCTTTATCTCTGCTTCTAGAGATGTATCTCTTCTTAAATTAAAGTGTCTAAAATTCACTAGCACCATTTGATTTATTCCTCTGGGAAGAGAAGAGGCACCCTGATACATTTTTAGATCTGACCACTGCTGGAAGTGTTCAGTACCTAAAAAATGTGTGCAGAACGTGTAGAGAAAAGTAATAGGAATGTTGTGACTGGTGTGAATGGGGAATGAATGGAAACGTCTGATCAAGGTTTGAAGACACCCAGAGATCATCAGCTCATCACAGCCCTAGCATGCAGCAAAGCACAACTTCACAGGTCACCAAGCTGGAAAAGGACTGTGAGTAAATCCTGACACCTTACAGAGTGGGGTGAAGGGGAGACACAAAGGACCATCAGGCCTAAAGGAGCACAGAAAGGCACATGCAGAAATCAGCACATGGTTCCCAAACCAGGAGACAAGGTGAGGACCTCTCCTACAAAGACAAGCTGAGGGAGCTGGGTTCAGCCTGGAGAAGAGAAGGCTTTGGGGAGACCTCATTGCAGCCTTACAGTACCTAAAGGGGGCTTATAAAATGGAGAAGAGGGACTTTTTGTGTGGGCAGACAGTGACAGGACAAAGGACAATGGCTTTAAACTGAAAGAGGGCAGGTTTAGATTAGATGTTGGGAAGAAACTCTTTACTGTGAGGGTGCTGAAGCACTGGAATAGGTTGCCCAGAGAAGCTGTCAGTGCCCCATCCCTGGAGTGTGTCCTCCCTGGGCGGGACGTTCAGAGTGATAGTGTGGCTCTTCCCAAGCCGTTGTTACGCGTGTGGGAGCCCTGCTCTCCTCGAGTTGGCTGAATATCTGCCTGCCCATGGGAAGCAGTGAAGGAATTCTTTGTTTTGCTTTTGCTTTATCTATTAAATTGTCTTTGTCTCAGCCTATGAGTCTTTTCACTTTACCCTTCTGATTCTCTCCCCCATCCCACTGTGAGGGGAGTGGGCAAGAGGGTGCATGGTATTTAATTGCCCTCTGGGCTTAAACCATGACAGTGAGACAAAGACCATCAGTTATAAGAGGAAAGCTTATTACTAGGAATGTCAGCAACAACAACAAAATCCCATAAAATAAATAGGATGGAGATTAAAGAGCAAGCTATTATTACAGAAAAAATAGAAGTAAAATACATCCTATTTTTTTTCAGTTCTGTTATCTATTTTAGAACTTGTATTTCCAATTCAACAAATGTAGAAAACAAATTCAGTAATAAAAAGGGAAATTAATATAGAAAAAAATATAATCAGGATTATAGTAAGAAACTGGGGAGGGAACTGGGGACTTTAAAAATGAGTCAAGAAAAAAATCATATACTGAAGTGTGTGAATGTATGCTTACATACATTAACAGGCTGAGTGTGGGTGGTGGGTATGCCCACTGTAAACATCCACAGATAAACAATATGCAAAGCAAAATAGGTTAAATCAGTACAAGACATCTTAGCAAACAGAATAGTCAGTTATTGTAAAAGACTTCAGTATAGGAAAAGCTCATAAAAAATCCTATCCATAAAGATCGAGATGGAAAAAAAAAAAGGATTGTTAGAAAGAAATACTAGTAGCAATATGCAAGTTTTTATCAAATATTAACGCAGCATTTGATACATGAGGAGCTGTTAACATTAAAGCATAGTATTGAAATTACTAACATTTTCCCTTCTGATTTGTTTTAGGAAAATAAATTTTCTTCTTTTTTCTTTCCCTAGAATTCATTTACAAATCTGATATCACATCTGTCATTTTCTTGTCCAAATTATTTTTACAGTTCTTATTTAAAATTGATGATTTGGGCTTGGGTCTTAACTAGAACTATTCCTCACCTAAGTGAGGTGGCAAGAGAATTCATTCTGAGCATGAGCTCTGTAGAATTCATTTTGATTTATTACTCATTTTAAATGAACTAATCTAAATTAAAATCTCCTTGAATCAATACCTCGTTTTTATCATAGAATATTCTGACTATATCACAAAAATCATTCAACTGCTCCTGTACCTGGCATAGCTAAAATGGCTTTGTGGTGAAGATGGGATTTTTTCCACCAAATGGACTTACACACAAATGCCACATGCTCAAACTGTATATCTCTCACAACATTTGCTCTTTGTATGCTCATCAGCCAGCATGCTCTTAGCATTTATCTTTGCATCATTACAGGATTAGTCAAGTAAAATAGCAGTAAAATACTAATGATGTGCAGGTATTTATACTTGGCATGGAAAAGAATTAATTTTTCACCCCTTCAACTTCCCGTTTTAGTTAGCAAAATGAACAGCCACTTTGTGTTGCTTGTAAACAGCATCATTATATTCATTTTGTGACCGAATCTAATGGTTTTGTTGTGGGTATAGAGTGAAAGAACATTCTGAACAGATTTTGTTCAAATATTGCATCTTTATGTGAGGGTAATGACAGTTACAAAGTAAGGTGTGGGGGGTTGTTCTTCTGACAAAGGCCGTAAAAAACTCTTTGGAGACTTATTTGTGTCTTGTTCTCTTCATTATTCTTTTATATTTTGCTTGTATTACATAGCCTACAGTCAATTCATAAAGTACAATAAAAAATCCTATTTTATACACACACAAATTGGCATGGCTGCATAAAATAGTTGCTGAAGCTACTTTATGTCTTGAATCCTGAATTCCCTATGTATTTCCTTCAGTCTTTTACTTTTTATCTCTTGTCCTTCTCAGCTCTGCTCATGATTTTTCAAGCAAGGCATGTGAAAAAAATGCAGAACACTTCAGGATGTAGGTACCTTTCATCATATGAATTTGGTCCCTGTTGGGGTGGGTGAGCTGGCAGTGGTAGAAGCCGGGATGCCAGAAACCCCTGGTGCAGGAGACCCCCTGGGCTGGTGGGTCAACTCAGAGAACAAATAAGCTCCCCCTACTCAGGTTACAGGGAAAGACTTCTTCTCCCATCAGGCAGTACCTGCCCGGTACCTGGTCCCCCACTCCGCCCCTTCCCTCTCCCCATCGGTTGTTGTATCCCTCTGCCTTCCCCCTGCCCCTTGCCCCCAGGTAATTGGTTGCTGGTGCTCTGCCAGCCCCCTTTCTGTTACCCCTTATAAGCTTGTACACGAGGCCTGCTCGTCTTCTTTCACCTCTGACCCCTTCGGAATAAACCTTTCGGAACCCATGCACAGAGCCCTCCACGCTCCTTGCCCCTGGTAACACCTGAGCTATCCTGGCCTGGGTGTGGGGCTGTGTCTCGGTGCCATCCATCGGCACGGGGGCTGGAAGTCGGCCTGCGAGGTGCCGAGCTGCACCCCCAGGGCATCCCTTGCAGGGGATGCTTTCGGGTTAAAGCGGCAATTTCAGCCACCCCACAGCACCCCGCTTCAGGTCCCTTGAAGTCCTTTGGGCTTACATGCTAAACTATCTTACCGGGTTTTGTGTTGGTGCTGTGGAGAACAGAATCCTCTCTGCACCAGCAACAGTCTTGAGCACATGCTTAATCTAAGCCAAGGGTAGTTCTACTCTATTCCCTAAAACCAAGTACATACTTGGAGAGCCCAGAGGAACCAGTGACTGATGCTACAGCTGCATCACTGCAATGGAAGTGTCTCCCCTGTCTGGGCATGCCTTAGTGGGATCTTGATGGGTTGGGGAAAAGCCAGCCACATCCTCCCATCTCATACACCCCAGGTGTTTTCTGCCTGACTAGAGGGCAAGAAACCTATCTCACATCAGAAGATACACGTGGTCACAGTACGGAGTGCAAGTCATGTTGCTGTCAGACAATTTGTAGGTGTTAGAACCAAAAAGAGGCTGTGATACATGGTGTCAGAGGCATGAGATTACACAGGGATTCACAGGGATTGGCTACAAGATGCACCAGAATGAGGGGATCCCCACATGCAAGAACATTCAAGGCCTCATTTTCTAAAATGCCCATGGGTAGCCCTGTGTCAGGGTTCCTTGCAGAATCACTGCTGTATGTTTGTGCTTGTGCCTTTAGATCTGAGAAAAGAGTGTGCTTTAAATAGATGTGTGATTATGTGGTCATGTTTTTAAAAATCACTTTAAAATAAACCAAAATAAATCATCTAAAGATTTGATAATGTACCAGTAATGTCCATGAAGGTGTCTTCACTCAGAAAAGCTATTGCACTATATATCCTTTAAAGTACCATGTACAAAGGCTACTCTTTTAGATCAATTGCCTCCGTTTTGAGCTCTTCCCTTTAAGTAGAGGAATGGACTGTTTAAACCATTCCATGGTGCTGGAGTGTATACAAGCCTTTAACTATATTCTGTGGTTCACTGGTTCTCTTTCTTTCTCTAGAGCACATGGGTATGCTATAAAAGAGAGACTACGCACAGCTTCATGGAGCTTGTTTTGAAAGAAAACATCAATCTTGTGAACTGACAGGTTTTATAAGAACAAATCTGGATTTTCCAACACCTTCCAACTTTACAACTGCTCTACCATACTGCCAACCTTGTCTACCTCCTCTAGCAGAGAAAATCTATTAGAGCTCAAAATAGAAGCATTTCCACCAGCATTTCTACCAGCATTTCTAAACTGCAGTTCCTCCATGCAATTGCTGTTGCCGTAACAACTTTAAAAATGTGACAAGTGACAACACTTAGCCAACAATCAAGGTATATTTAAAATTTGAGAGGACAAGACTAATGAAATGTATGATAAACACCTTGTGTTGGTCCATGGGTACAAATCAGAAGCAAGACCTGGTTGGTCTGTTCCATCTCCAACTGCTGCTACGTTGTAACTAGGAGATTAAAATAAAGAGAAATTAGCACATCTCTGACACAGGCCCTTTTTGACAGAACCTGGAAAGGACCACACTGTGGACTCCACTCTGCTTGTCTCTGCCTTGGCATTAAACTCAAGAGATCAAATTAATTCAGATATGATATCATTAGTGTATACATAGTGAACAAGTTTATATGAAGAGAACCCGTAGTTCTAAAACAAGTGATGCTTGTTTTCTCACCTTCTGATTGAAATTCCTAATGCTTAAATTCCTACCTCCTAAATGTTTCAGTAAAAACACACAAAAAGAAAAAATAAGATCCTGAAATTTCTCGTGAGTTAGGGAAAGGTGAAGGGATGCCACCACACTGCCTTTCTGAGAGTAAGGGGAGGGGGGCAGACAAACATCAGATCTCTAGTAGATAAATGTACTTGAAATTGGCTCTGCAGAAGAATAGGGAATAGAGCACATCATGTAAATTGTCACCAAGGACATTATTTGTAGGCATATAGGTATCTATTTTATACTATGAGATAAAAATGCTGGTTTAGGCAAACATCCGATTCAGGCTCATACAAAGAATTTACTCTTCTGAGAAAGAAGCCTGACTTAGATTTCCTTTCACATAAAGTTGCATAAAATAGAATTAAACCTGCTGAGAAATGTGGAAGTGTAATCTTTCATAACACATAAACGTTTGTCTGCAGCATTACAACTAAATCCTCAGAACAGCAGATGATGGAATGGACTGCAGTTTCTTTCTGTGACATGACACACATATTTACCTTTTTTCGTAAGTCATTCTCAAAACCTCTTGGATGATCTGATATGAAAAAGTAATGTAAACCAAAGCAATGCATTAAGGAAAGCTCCTCTCCAGCATGGGTAATCTGCACACAGGCTGAGAAGCATCTTGATTAACTTCAGAGGACAGCTTTCAAAGGAAAGGCACTGTAGGTTACTGGAAAGGTAAGTCTGAAAGTGTTTCAGGTCCTTTTTGTTTAAATGAAGTGTGTCTTTCCTCTTTGGGAATAGAAAAGTTTGAAGATCTCTCTGTGGAAACCACCTTCACTCTCCTTTCAAAATGCAGCATTAAAAGCTGTCACATAGTGGGAAGAAAAGTGCTTTACAAAGTAAGAAACTGCTTCTCCCTCATCTGGCCTGGGGTAAAAAGAAATGTCAATATACATGTAACTGCCAGCTGAACCTTGAAAGGCTGGGAGCTCTGGTTTGGCAGCAGAATTACTCTAGTTCAAAGAGGCAAATATGTTGTGGTCTTATTGCTTTAGGCAGACCTATTTATCAATGTTAGTGATAGGATCACACAGAGAAACTGGGCAGGCATTCAAGAATCAGAAAGACATTAACCATATCATCTAGTGTGAAACAGTGGCTTCTGAGGAGCAGTAGATAGGGATCAGTTGTCCTCGCTAAATCTTCTGAGACCCTTCTTGTTCCCAAATGACCACTAAATACTTTGCCAGCTCTGTTCATGAGTAGTATTACTCACTCTTTTTAAATCATCAGAGAGAACAATAGGTGTTACTGTGGGAGCTTCGGTTTTATCCTACTGATGTTAGAGCAAAGTTCTGAAATAAAACATTTGACATTTCTCCTTGGTCTGGGAACAAAACCAGAGAGCAACCCAAAACCTAGGATGTGAGCCAGCCTTGAGTATGAGATTTCATCTGCATCAAGGATGGAGCAAAGTCATCATATGCATGAGGGATGGGGCTGAAGGTAAACCTTAAACTCATATTTTGGATGCCAGAGCTCAAAAGTGTTCCCTTTAAGAGCTTTCAGCTCTCTTCTCAAAAGAAAAAAGGACTAAGAGTATAAACATTCTGAAATCTCAGGCAAGCCTAAAACTGGTAATACCTTTTGACAATTTGAAATTACACCTCCTGCATCAAGATGACACCAGAAAGCCAAGACAGCTGCCAGTTCCTCCATTCCAGCCAGGAGCCCCAGACACTGCCAGGGGCTCATACTTGTGCCACCCTTGCTCTTTTGCCAATGGTGGCACAGCCAGGCCAGCAGATTTGTCCTACGCAGGACAAAGCCACAATGACAGTTCAGATGTGTGGTTTGTGGTTGTTCTTCCTTCCAGTCAAAATACTTAAACCCATCTTTCAGTCCCAGATCAAGAATGAATAAACAGCCTGAAATTTTGTCTTACAACAAATGTTAAAGCTGAGAGTTTAAGTTTTTCTGTCACTGTTCTAGCTATGTCACCACTGTTGATGCTTATTACAGTGCTATTTTTATACGGTTGTAGGCAAGGCATGTATTTTAACTGGAAGGATCCTGTCAATAGTCTAAAGTTTTATACTCTCTTCCTTCACCCAGTATTCAGTACACTACACAAATCAGCCTCCCAAGTAATTGCAGCCAGACTTTATTTCTTACACAAAGTGTCACAACTAAAGAACAACATTGCCATTTATTTGATAGTCACTCACTGCTTTGTTATTGACAATTTACCTCACAGATTATTTGGGACTGTAGCAAATGATACCAACATTCACTTCTGTGTTTATGTAAGCGAAATTGCTCAGGGACTGAGATGAGGATTTTCAATGGCTAAAATGCTTAAGGAATTGAAAATGATAGAGGAGGTATAAAAACACATTGTTTGTCCTTGAGATAGAGACAAGATGTCCAAGTGACTGACTCAATACACATTTTTCCTGTCTCTCACCTTCCGAAAGTAAGATTTAAGTGGGATTGACATCAATATAAAACTGACCCTGTTTCTCAGGTCTTATGGGATTTAGAGGATGTGTGTAGAGAATGAACGTGATGCTTAGATGACTCTGGCTATGACTCTGCATAGAAGACACCCTATTTTCAGCCCAGAGGTTGCAGACGTGAAATTATTCTCCTCAGACAAAGATGGGAATGGAGTAAACATGTCTAGACCAAATGACCTGAGCAAGGTCTTCCTCCTGTCATGTTTTATATGAACACTTGATATCCAGCTATTATCTGAGAAGGGTTCTCCAAGGCATTGCAGTGCCTTCTCCTGGGATCCTCAGGGGGTTTGTGCATGAACTGAGCTCCTCATCACACTGCACTCATAGCTTCAAGTGTAGAAATGTCTTGAAGAAAACTTCGAGCTCCGTAAGAGAATTACCAGGGACATATCAGTGCCCTGATGGTACATGGCTGCAGAGTTGGAGCTCTGAAGGTACTGACACTTTTGTCAGCAGTAGGGTGGGAATTTTGTGTCTAGTTGTTTTGCAGCTGAATTGTCTGTTACAGCTTCCTCACAATAAATCTTCCAGACCAACAGTTTCTGCTTTTTTATGGGAAGGACTCAGGAAATGGCTGTACCCATAATTCTCCACCTTTTATTATTTCCCATGTTGCCACCCAAAGTAATGATGAAAAAGGCAGCTACAATTTATGGTGTGCTGAAGGCCCATCTGTGGGAAGCTAATTGTTTTTCCTCAGCCACTTCCATATTTATTTTCTTTTTCATCATCTCTGTAACTGCATTTGAACCAGAGGCCATGGCAATCATGGCAACCACCCACACTGACAGCACATGCTTTTATTTTTCTTGGCAACAATTATTTATCCAACTTGTCAAGTTGCTGATGACATTGAAAGAGCATCTGTTTCACACTGTCTGCATCACTTAACGCAGAAAGACACAGCTCTCTGGCCCATTTTATTGATTCTTGTGACATTTCCCTCCATTAAAGTTTTCTGTTCTTGGCATCTTATATTTTTCTTGGCCTTGGCTTGTTAACTGTATCCTTGTTCATTTTATTACCTTATTTGCTGCTGCTAAGTAACAATTTCATACCAGTCTCCAAATCCTTCCATTGTTCCTTGTGCTGCCTCAGAGCTCTGCAATCTACACATACTCCCCAGAGCAATGCTTACTTGATCTGCAATAAGTCTCTGATAAAACACAGAATCATTTGGAAAATGCTATGAGACTACTGTGCAGTAGGTAAAAGACTCACAACAGGAGATAGTGAGCCAGCTGTACCTGGTGTTGCTCTGCTGAAAAGTGTGGCTCAGGAACAGCACTGTAATGATCACTTTGTGTTCCAGAGGTTGCAGGAGAATGAGATTATGGTGTAGACACTAAAAGTCCTCTTGCCACAGAGGCTTCTCAGTTCAGATGACAGTGCTGCAAAACTTGATGCCCTCCTCAATTTAAATCTTTTGGGATCTATATTTCTAATCTTCTCTCTATCTTACCTGAAAGACCGTTTCAGAGAAGTGAAGGCAACTGGGCTCTATGGTGGGCCACATCAGTGGTGGCTCCTCGGTTCTGTTTTTTCCTCAATGAGTTCACCTTCTTTGAAGAGAGAGCCTGCTTCAAATCCTTCCCAAAGGAAGAAAAAGTGGGAAGCAAAATCTTTTCTTTTCTAGAAAAGTGTCACAGCACTGCTCTTGCAGAAGGGCATTGTTCCTTCCTCTAGTGAATTGTTTCCCTCTGGAATAAGTACATTGAAACATTTAAACAGATGAGTGAATGAACCGAGTTATCAAGGTGCTCACTGTGAAGATGGTGAGGAAGTATTCCAGGGCTTGGTGTGTAATATAAGAAAAACAGCAACCTGACTGCAATGCATTTCCTGGAACATTTCACTAAAAAAAATGGCCATCTTACTGAATTCGACATATTTCATTGAGTACCACCTTCTGGACCAGAAGTCTTGTATTTCAGCCATCTCCAGCACCCTTTGGAGTACTTGCAATGCTTGTAGTTCCTGGATTTGGAGTCCTTACTCATGTTGTCTGATGTAACCTCTAAGGCAGAAACACATTTCCTGAATTCCCGCTGGATCCATTGCATGACTGCGCAGTCCCATCGGGTTATCACGTTTGCTTGTACTGACACACAGAGCTGTTTGCAAATATAAAGACACTGAAGATGAAATTCTGTGTTTAGACCCAAACTCAGTTATCCAAGACATATAGATGTCAATTTGTCTTTCAAACCATGATATGAAACATTTTCTTTTGGTGTTTTAAACTAATCCCTTTCCCTCCTAATGGGACCATATGCCTTAGATTGCCTTAAGATAAATGCATTTTTATTCTTTGGAAAATTGTTAGCAGATTAAAAATATATTTTTGAGAAATACTAAACAACAGATGACTAAAGATTAAAAATTCTTCGTGAGCTGCATTGTTCTTAGGGAGCAATGTTATATAACCACGTGACCTCAGTTCTGGTTTATGTCATTCCCTTGTAAGGTTCAGTGCAGCATTCAGTATTTGCCTAGAGCATTTGATATTGAAGCTTAATCTACCACACTGTAAATCACATACATGTGGGATTCTTGGTAAATTAATGAAATTTTTGCTTGATTGAAAATAATTGGAGTGTCCTTGGACTTGCTAAAAAGACTAGCCCTATTAAATATCAGTCAGAAGTGAGGTATGCCACTCATTAGTCAATATAATTTCGTAGATTTCTGTGATTAAACTTTAACAGTCTCCTGAGCAAATTCCATCATGAAGAGTGACTCTATTCCAACCCCTTTAAGGACATGTCTATGCAGGATGGCGCAAACTAAACCAAATTCCCTCTGCTAACACTCTGAAATGGCCAGATATAATCTAGCATGGGTCCAAAAGCAGCATTACAGTGGCACTGTGCCCAAGCTAGTAAGTCCTGCTGACAACATTAGGACCAGACACAGAAGTAGGCCGGTGCTATGCCAGCACTTTCCTCTCATGGGCCCACAGCTATCTTCTCTCCAGGGTGTTTCGTCTTTGCTCCCACATTTTGGTAATCATGGGTGCCGTGGGCTGCACATGGCTCAAACACTTTAGCAAGGCGCATGGTCTCATTCCCTGGACTCTGGCTCATACTACATCCGGGCTGCTCTGCAGCTCCATCTGCAAGATCAGGTTTCCTGCATGTACACAGTGTCACATCACACCCTGCCCTATGTGTGGATGCTCTCTGTAAAGCCACATGGTCCATGCAGGCTACCCAGTCATCTCTCATATTGGCCTGGCTGCACCAGCACGAAGGCAGCCCTCCCTCCATCCCTCCCAGATGGCAGGTCCTTCACTGCCTGGAAGAATACTACACCATGTTGTCTCCACTGAGGGGCAATGTACACAGTCCATCTCCAAGACCAAACCTCCCCCCTGCCCAAAATACTAACCAAGGGCCATTGCCACTGGAGAGCAGGAGCCAGGTGGAGTAGATATTACATGGCCTTTTTGTCTCTGTATAGCACAAAGATAACACTCAAATTCATGAACACACATATTTCAAACAGGATCTGTCTTTAGTGGGGCAGAAAACATTTTCCATTCAGAGCCCAACATCCGTGATGCCTCAGGCTTTCCATCTCTGTTGCTGCCAACAGCACGACCTTTCATTTCCACATGCTACAGTGCCAGGCTAAAGGGAAAATAGCCAGGAACCCCAAGGAGCTGCCCCTAGTCCTGAGCCAGCTCATTGTCTGTTTGAAGCTGCTCTTGCCACCCACTTTGTGCTGCCTTCCCCTTTGCTGTGCCCCCAGAGCCAGCCTGCCTTCCCATCTTGGCATCCACAGTGGTTCCCTGCACAGGGACTTCTTCCTGAAAAGGACTGGCCAGGGAGGCACAGCCTTGCCGTGCAGGGGAGGCTAATGAGATGTCTGGCATTGCCTTCTCCAGATGCCTGCACGAGAGAGCTCCTCCATCGGGAGTTTCTGTACAGCCTCAGGTACAAGTATTCTCATGGCAGTATTCCCTGAGACTTGCTGAAATATTGCAAAGCTGAACATGTGGAGGCAAGAAAACCCCAGTTGTCTGAACCCTAACTTGATTTCCCCCTTCCAGTGCCCAGCTGTACATACCCTTCCTCACTCACCCTAAAAAATACTAAATACAGTCTTGTCTCTCCAAGAGTTTGGGTACTTTTATGGTCATGCAAGTGCTGTTCCTTGGGGACAGGCTATGGGGACTGTTGCTTGCCCACGACCTATGTGCTTCACCTCACACACCAACAGTGTAATAAAAAAATATAAAAGTTAAAACCTAAGGCATCAACAGCAGTAAAGTATAAGCTCTGATTCTGGGCTGTCTGCTCCTTCTCCTTTAAGGCTCTTAAAGGTGAGATTATATCCCTGTGGGACACTCTATCATGAGGCCACAAAGTTTAAGATGGAAAATCAAGGTTTGGGATGAGAGGCTTCTGGGGTGCATGTTATCACACAAGATGCCCCAAGCATCACGCCTGGAGCTGCCCTCAGTGCCTGGTGTTTGAACAGGGTAGCTGATTCTCAGGATTGCCCTGACAAAGCAATGTAAACTGTGATTCTTGCAATTTCTAGTAAGAAAAGAGTCAGTCTTGACTAATGCTAGCTTCAATAAATTTAGGTTGAAAGATGTAGACTGCAATGAACTTGTCCATGAAATCCCTTCTGTTTGTAGCAAATTCACATAACTCTTTGGACTTCTGTGACCACGGATAATTTTATTTTCCTATTATGGCTGTGGAATTTATTAGTTAACAGATATCCAAGGAATCGTTTGAGAACAAGATATAATGTCAGGGATTCAGCAAGACCATTGTCCACATGTTATGTGGTGAAACCAACAACTAGAGGGATGGGGACTGAGAGGGAACCAGAAAGGACTGAAAAATGCATTTTTAAGAGGCTGACTTGATCATTTTGTTAGATGACACAGACTTTCCCCTTACAATATGAAGTATCAGGGCTTTCTGAGGTCAGAAGATGACCTGGCACCATGAACCCATTGGCTGGAGACAGATTTTAAATGCATTGGATTGACATGAAGGTGAATCATTATGGTAAAGAAGAACCCTGGATAAACTATACATAAAATCTGAGCACACACACACTGAACTCTATCACTTAAAGTTAACAATGCTCCTTTATTGGATGGCAGGGACAGAACCAGCACTGCCAGAGACATTGCTAATGTGCTGGGAGTGGTGTTCTGGAAAAGGAACACAACAGTGGCAAGAAAAGAGAGATGAGAGGAACAGATATGAGAGTAACAAAAGAGTCCCTGCAACTGGTACAGGAAATTGAATGGAAATGATACGTTATCTCTCTGAGCAGGATGGATATTCAAGCTGCCATAGACTTAAATGAACACGGGTCATGATATTCCCTGAAGTTGACTGAGGTCCTGTTATTAATTTCAGTGGTACAAGATGGAATCCTGGGGTCAGTTCTGTGCAGAGGAATGTGAATAGAAGGTGCTATAAAAAGAAATAAAATAGATCGAAAAGGAATTTTCTAAGTGCCTTGACTTGTGGCCCTGAGCATTAACTTTGCATTACTTCTCAGCACACAAGCCATGGAGCCAGCCAGGCCCCTTTGGCCCTACTCTTGGCAAACAAGTCTCAGTGTTTTATCACACACAGAAGTCGAATCTGGTCCTCAGGAGGCCATTCACACATGTAGCTGTCAGCCCCAGTTAGGCCCTATGGGTTCCCTCTAGTTAGTAAAAAGGAAAAATCTTCTCCACAGTTTACATGAAACACCCAAACATAGATCCTGCTTTGTCTACCTGGATTCTTTGTGGAGACCACCCACACTTTACATAGATGCTTCAAAGATAGAACACTAAGAGCTTCTTTGGAGATTTGAGGTCCATAATCTTTTGCAGAGGCTGCTCCCACATTGCTAAAAAGGGCTGAAAATTCTTCTTATGTTGCATGGCACGTATGCTGGTAATGGCTTGTGTGACATGACTGCTAAACATAGAAGAATAGCTTTTAGTTGGACCAAAGGTCTTCTTAGCCCTATATCTTCTTTTTAACAGCAGAAATAAACAAAAGGGGAAGAGTAAAAGGGACATAAACTTGGGGAAGAGCAAGACCACAGCAAGCATGTAAAGTATTTCCTGCTATTATTTTGTCAGACTGCAGGCATTGTCAGCACACAACATCCTAATCCCAACATGGGTTTGTATATGGTCTGGTTTTCTTCCATGAAATGTGTATTCTCCCCAGACTCCGGAGTAATTAATGTTACATAACTATAAAATCAGCACCAGCTCTGCAAAGTGAAGATGTGTCAGAAACAGGCCAGGAAGCAAAGTTAAGTGGGAATGACTGAGCCTTACTGCACAGACAAATTGCTTATCTGTACTCAGCCTTTAAGTCAGACTGTGCAAACCATGTGCTGGTCTTCCTCTACCTGTGTTGTGAATAACAGTACTGGAAGAGAAAAATATTGATGTTTCTAGCATGGGAAAACTACAGTTCTTGTGAAAACGGATTCTTTTCTGTGTCTTCCCATCAGAGATGTGAAAGGAGGCTGGCTAAAGTAAGCAGATAAAGAAGTAGATTAAGCCCCCTGACAGCTGGGACCTAAGAGGTCCACATCAAGACTGAGAAGCTTATTTCAGCAGGTTGAACTTCTCTGGTAGCTTGCCAGGAGACTAAAATTCAGGAAATCTTGGAGACTACTGAAACAAAGAGAAAAACATCAAGTTACTTTCAGGTAATTGGATATGACCATATAAAAAGTAGTGTATTAATCACAGATACACACAGCTATTTCAGAATTCATTATTTGACTGCACTAGCTTCATTAATCCACTGTTCCTCATGGTTTAAAACATGAGGGTGTAAGAACTCAGAAAAAGTGACTCTTACTCTCAGCACTAGGGAAGACTGAAGAAGTGCCCAGCCCAAAATCTTGTCATTCCCTGGAATAAATGCTGTAGATCTTGCAAAGAATTCAAATAACAATAATTGCCAGCATAGCATATTCACTTGCACAACTGTAGGAATAAGATAGCAGAGCTGTGCTTTGGTCACTTTGAAAACTAAATAACTTGCCAGAGTTACTTCACAAAGCTCTGAAATATGTATCAGGAAGGCACAACATATAAAAAAGCAATACAGGTTTCCCATTAAAACTTTTCTATCCACGAAGTGCCAGAGGCTAAACTGCATGAAATACTCACTGAAAATCCCCTCATTAGTCTTTTCTTTGTCGTAGTCAGAAGAACATTGAACTGCAACTGTCGTATTTGGCAAATATTATTAGAACTGCAAGTGAATTCAAAATATCTATCACTAAGACAATTCAACTGATCGTAAATTGAAACTGCATGAGCAGGCTGGAGAGAACACTTGTCTGTTGCTACAATAATTATTGCACACTCGCGTTTCGGCAGGGTGTCAGCTCTACAGGCACGGCATCATTATAAACCTCTCGCTGGTATAGCTGACCTCAAGAACTTGTCACTGTTGCTGGTCTATGGAAATAACAGACTTACATTATAAATAAACTTCCTTTTTAAATGAATAACAGCACATTTTGGAATTCTAGATACATAGGGCTGAGAGAAACCTTGAGGGGATCATTTTGTCTCTCCTCTTTCTCTGAGACAGACATGCCTGAAAGATATTTGTTTTAGCTGCTTTAGAAGATCTCCAGTAAATGGGATTTCACAATTCTTCCTGCAAGTGAGGCTGCTCCAGCATTTAACTATTCCTACAGTGGAAGGGCTTTTTTCTTCATATACCAGTATCAAACTGGACTGTTTACTGATTTGAGATAGTCCATATGACAGCAAATTTATGCCACTGTGTCCTCCTGGGTTTATGCTGTCTTGAAGAATCACATTATGCAAGTTCCAAGTTAAAGTGTTTTTCTAATTGTCAGTTTATGAAACTTGCCCTTAATTTCTGAAGGTCAGGCTGGAATCTTATAGTCACAGAAACCGTGACCGCATTAACATGCACAGTCTCGTGCCATATCGAGAAACCAAATTGGCTGGCTGGGGGTTATTGATGATATTGCAAATCTGAACAAATCAGCTCAGTTTTAAGATTGGAGACTGGGTTTTAGACTGGAGGGGAAAATCAATATTTATAACACAGACATAGAGAAAATTGGATGTTATTCAGTAACCTTTGGAGGAAACACTTCTACAAAGAAAAAAAATAACTTCATAATTTAAAGTTTTTTAAATACTTGGTTTATTAAAATAATCTGTCAGTATGAATTTCTGGAAGAATGCCAAAAATTTAAGTGTATCAAATAATAAATAGGATAAAATTATCTTCAGCCGCTGCATTCTCATCAGTTACAGAATAGGTAGCTTCATTTGCAAACTTCCTGAATACACCATTCTGAAAGCAATAAAATATGTCCTGAGCAATGTTACACGCTGTCACACAGGCCAGACCAAAAATAGAAAGCTGATGTCATAGCTGGAAAATAATTCACTCCAATAAGCAGTTTACACAACCATTTGATGGACTAACACAGTGCTCTTCACAAGCACTGCTGCTGGTGGCAAGCAGCTGATTACCAGGCAATAAACAACCTTATAGTAACAGCCACCCCATTACTAGATGTTAGAGACATGAGGAAAAAGCTTAGCATTCAGTTGCTGGCTTGTTCTGGGACAAACTAGAAGTTAAAGAATGTCTTTCAACATCCATATGATGACAGAAAGTAAGTTTAATTACTACTCCTCTTCCCCAGGAATATTAGCATCTCTCTCACAAGGACAGGTTGAGAGAGTTGAGCCTGTTCATCCTTGAGAAGAGGAAACTGAGAGGGGACCTCATCAATGTATATAAGTATTTGAACACAGGGTGTGAAGAGGATGGAGATATTCAAGAACTGTCTGGACACAATCCTGTGCAATGTGCTCTAGGATGATCCTGCTTGAGCAGGATCTTGATGACCCACTGTGGTCCCTTTCAACCTTGCCCATTCTGTGATTCTGTGACTCTGTGATGTGACTGATGGAACACTCTGAACATTGCTTTTATTCTCAGAGAGAGATGGTAAGTCATCACAGGTGTAAAGGTGTGCCTGCAGTCTACTGCATATTGAGAATTCGGGCAGATTTAAGAAAAACGCTGATTTCTAACAGAACTTCCAACATGCGAGACACAGCATGAAGCACATAATGCACTGAACAGCACCCAGAGCTCCAGGTTGTTGGTATAAACCCACTATTCCCCCACGACAACTAAACACCACAGTTGGAGTACAAGTGTGCAAACAGTATTAAACAAAACTCTGTGTTGTAGGGTTTTTCCCTTTAAGGAGGGGGAGTAAGAAAAGTGCCTACTAGCTTTATCGTTTTCTATGTGATTCTTCCTTTAAATTAGAATTCACCAATTTATTTTCTCTCCAAATGATTTATTTTCTCTCCATGAAACAAATGATTCAAAAATGTCATATATTACGGTTTTGTGGCTTCTTACTTATCTTATTTCTTGAACAAGCAAGAAATGGTTAGCTAATTCTTGATCAAATAGGATTCCTGCAACTACATTCAAGTCCCATGATTTTTGGTCCTGTTACTTTTTCTAAAAGTGAAGGAATATTGTCTATGCATGAATGAGGGAGCCAGTCAGAGTTTTAAAATGGAAGCAATTCACCCAGGCTTCCATAGATGCTAATTGCTCTCCATGGAAGGCATGAGACAATTTTCCATTAAGAAACTGCTGATACATTTTTCTCACTCCCAAACTTACTTTAAAAGACTGAAGTGATTGAGAAATACTCATTCTTTCTTACCCACCTTTCAAAACTCTCTATGCTGTACAGCCCAATCTTTGTCAAGAACTACCACAGAAATTATCCAGGCAGGGTGAGAAGGACCTCCAGATTATGCTACCATGGTATGGTGGACTTTGAAACCACTCTTGGCAGAAACTGGTAAAAGTGATTGAAAACTGGGCTTTGTGATTTCATTTCTCTCTTTTTCTCTTCTATCCCACCAGAAGAACACTGAATTAGATATATATTCATATTGCTAATGAGAATGTCTACAGCTATATTTAAAGGGATAATTTTTTTTGACAAGAGATGAAAGAGCCTCTGTTTGGAGGTGGGGTTGGGGCTCAATCTAACTACACTCTGGTGGGACTTGGATTTCCTTTTGTGTTGATTTACATGACATGGTTGAATTCTTTTGACCTGAAGCTCTGCAGTGCAAGCCTGATGAAGTTTTACTTTACTTTAATCTATGCAGTTACAAGTGAGTTGCCCTCTGCTTATAAATAAAAAAAAAGAAGAAGACTGAACAGCAGTAAGTGGAAATGGTATTGGTGGATATTCATCGCTTGCAGACATGTCTCGCTTATCTGTATCATGCAGTTATTTGTCTTCTTTATACTATCTGCCAAGTGAGGGACAGATGGAAATCCACCTGTGACTTCATTCCTCTGGATTTCAAAAGCGAAAATCAGGGAAAATTAGTGGAATTATTCATAAAAAGAAAATATATGATTTAAAGTAAAAATATTCCCTATTTCTCATAGTACAATCAACTATTTCAACTGCATAAAAATGCAAATAGGTGATAGACTGGCAACATTTGATTAGCTCTAGGCAGGCCCTGCTCTAGTTGTCACTGAATTTAAGGGCAATATTTCGGCTGGGTGACTTTGGATCAAGCATTGAATACTTGTCTCCTCATTGAGCCACCTCAGCATACACCTGACCTGCAGCAGGAATCTGCAGCTGTGTCCGGCAGGTCTGTAAGCAGGAAAACGTTGTCCATGCAGTGAACAACATGCCAACATTTTAGAATACAATAGCATATAATATTTCAGTTGAAAAGGACCTAGAAGGATCCTTTTGTACAACTGCCTGACCAATTCAGGGCTCACCAAATTAAAGCCATTTTATTTGGGGCCATGTCCCAATGTCTCTTAAATATTGACAGCTTTGGGGCATCAACCACCTCTCCAGGAAAGGAAGCCTGTTCCAGTGTTTGACCATCCTCTTGGTAAAGAAATGGTTCCTAAGGGTAGTATTACGTGGGTTCCTTAAAATATCCCATATTCTTGGCAGATTACTTGACTTTTCCCTGTTTCAATTTTCTTCTCCTGTCCTTCTAAAAAGTCTGTTGAGTACAGACTAAACATTAATCAGTCTCGAAGCTCCCTGTGACTAGGCTAATTCAGGATAATCTAGCAAAGAAATTCCATTTTCTAGCTGTGCTCTTGCATGTGCAAAGCATTCCCCATCGCTTTAAAATCCAGCATTGACATAGGCACTCTGACTGAAGGAAACCACAGCCATCAATTTCACCAGGTCCGTCATCAGGTATCTTGAATGCAATTTTGAACTATTTTCCATTCCCCTGCTCTACATCCAATAATTACACATGCTAACAAATAACATGACCTTTAAATAGCCAAACTTAAACATTACTCTGCTTGAGCCTCTCTTTCCTTGCTCCCAAACCTCAGCTCATTGATTTTTAAAGCATATAAAATAAATGAAATTTTGTGAGGTTAACGCAAGATGCAAAAGAAATAGGCTCAGTTGCAGGAGCACTCACAGCCTCTTCTTCATGCTGTCAGTCAAGGCAATTTGATTCTAGTGCAAAGGACATGTTCTCATGTCCCGGATCCCCACAGGTCCCCTCTGTTCTGGGCACCAATGGTGTACCTGCTGTCTTTGCATTTCCACCAGGCTGGAGAGGTTTCTGGTGATGTGGAACAACTAGCGGCTTCCCCACACACCACCTATTCCTTTAGGGCATTGACCTTCAAACCAGATTATCAAACTAAGAGTTTTCTCCCAACTAGGCATGATCCCGTCTGTATCTGTATGGGATAGGAGTGCCTGAAACGACCAGTACAAAGCTATGTGTGTCCTACTTGGAACTGCCTGTGGCTGGAGCCCTCATTTGAGATGTAGAAGACAAGGGTGGAAGTCCTTATTCTATTGCCCACACCACAGACTAATGTGAGCCAGGGTTTAAACATGAATCTTCTTTCTCACCCAGTGAACATTTAATTAATTTACAGATTCACACATTTGCAAGAATAAAGGTGGTTAGTGAGGGCATTTCTCTGAGACATGGGATCAATCAAGCAGAACAGAGATTTTAACCTGAATTTCCTGTGTGATTTAAAAACTAGGATGCTGATTGATCTCAGCAGCATTCTCCATCCCTTAACAAACCCCTCTTAGACATGTCTCAGAATTGATTCTTCAGTGCCTAAATAGCCTGGGAATTAGCCATTACAAAACTGCAATTAGGTTTTGACAAGGCCACTTAAAACTAACCTCCGCTGAGAGCAGAGAGCAGGTAAAATGAGAAGAAAACAATGACACCCCAGTGCTTCAATCAGGTTTAGTTTTAGCTCTGAAAGCTAAATGAATTTGCAGCACGAAGGCTCAAACTGTTGCCCCTAAATTTCTTAGGTTTTTAAGCAACCCTTGTTGCCTACTTCTTTCTCTCTAAATTGGTTCCTGTATTTCACTCCTTTGTGTCTGTTTCCACAGGTGAGAGTTTGTTATCTTAAAATATAGTTTAAAATTGAATGCCATAACTAAATATTAATACAAGAAACTTCTAAAAATTGTCACAGGTGCTTTGGTTGGGTATGACTGTCAGTTTTGTGTATTATGTAAACAACTGGCCTTCCCTTCTCTGTCATTGCTCTTCTGACTCCATGTTGGAATCAGATGCCACTTATACCACTTCCCATGAGTATTTCAACTATGATTCAAAACTTCTTTGGCACCCATGTAAGGAAATTTTCAAGCAAATTCCATGTAACCCCACATAAATCACATTCTGTTCTACTTTACTGTGATTTCTCAAGATTTTTCAGTCTCTAGGAGCTAGGACCTGTATCAACAGGTAATAGAATGTGCCTCTTTAGTTTTCATCATTTTCCTGTGTCCATGTTTAACAAAGTTTCAAAGTCGTGTTTGATAAAGACAGAAGTTTTCTTTTGCCTTTGTTAGACCTCTTGAAATCAGAACGAACAGATGTTCACTCCTAACACATTTCGCTCTTTCATTGTGATTTCCTTTTTTCTTTCCAAAAAACATATTCCTTATCTTACAGCCCCAAACTGGGCAGATAAGACTGTAACTTGTATGGATTAATCCTTCCTGCAGTCCCAGTGGGGTGCTACCCAGTCATTCACTACCATAAATGCAGGGCTGTTCTGCAATCAGTTATTAATAGAGCTCATTAGCCCTCCGAGGTGTTTGTGATAGGGCTGCAGAGCACTGGTAGAACACAGGCAAGTCCTTGGAGTGGCAGTGATGATAAAAAAACGTTGTTCAGATCTTCTCCAAGACTTTGCATGTACAAGAGCCTGAACACTCAGCTGTACTGAAGGAGACACAGGGAGAGCCTGACCTTGTCTGGATGGGAAATGGAGACCCTCACAATGACCAAGGCTGGAAGCTTCTGACTTGAGCACCATAACATTGGGACCTCAACAGGCTGAAGAAATAGGTTGACAGAGCATTGGGAGATGCTCAGGGGAGGTGATCCCTCCTCTCTGCTCAGCAGTTGTGAGAAACATCTGGATACTATGTCCAGCACTGGGCTCCCCAGTACAACAGAGCCATGACAAACTGGAGTGAGTGCCACACAGGCCCATGGTGATCATTAAGGGAGTGGAGCATCTGCCACATGATGTGAGACTGACAGGCAGAACCGTTCAGCCTGGAGAAGAGAACGCTCACGGGAGAAGTGTCACCCAAATACCTGATGGGGGAGCAAAGGAGACAAAGTCAAGTTATTCTTGGTGGTGCTCAGTGAGAGGAAAACAGGCAAAGGGCAAAAATTGAAATACAGGAAATTCCATGTAAAAGCAAGGAAAAGTATTCTTCTGTGAGAATGACTGAGCACTGGAGCAAGTGGACCAGAGAGGTTGTGGAATCTCCATCCTTGGACACTTGACTGGACATGACCCCGAGAAACCCATTCTAGCTGGCCCTGCTTTGAGCAGGGAGATTGGACAAGATGATCTCCAGAGTTGCCAGTTCAGCCTCAGCTGTCTTGAGAAAAACTGTCTCTTGCCAAACATCTCAGAGCTGTTGAGAATGCTGATACACCAGTTTACTCTCCTGCTGAGCATTCCAGAACGGTCAGAGCCCAGGAAGACAGAACAACACACTTTAGCAACATTTTAGAAAACAGCCTCTAATTCATGGCACTTATTTATGACTCACCTCAGGGTACTGTAGGGTTGCAAGCACAATGGAAACTGTAAAAGTTTTCTAGTTTTAGAACTATTTTCTTTTAATAAATTCTGCTTATGTGGCACTCTAAGTACTAGTTTGTTTTTCAGGAGGCTGTTTGCATGCTGTGTATGACTGCCTGCAGCATCCCTAGGTGAAGAACCTCTGAAATTCAGAGACATGCAAATGACTCTGAGGATACAGTAGCCTGCCTAAGAATTGCTTACCTGATTGCTACCCTGGGTAGGTAACAATGAATTTTGACACACGAGAGAGGGCTATCAAGCAGAATTAGAAGTACTAGGTTGGGAGACCACCCCATCCTATAACAATGAAAAATTTATTGTTGTCATCAGCCACCAGGAGATAATAGGGAACTAAAGTTGTGTAAGACTTTTAGATGATGCCAGTCACAGCCTTTTTCTTTCCCATTTTTGTGATGAAAAACATCTAAAGAATTTTAAGATACATTCATATATTTGACTATCACAGTCATCCTAATTAGTTTTCAGGGCAATCTTTTCCTGCATAACCTTTAGAAGCAGCACCTTAAGATCTTTATCCCATATCTAATTGGTATCTTGAGTCTTTATAGCATCCTGAGTTATGCTCAGACACGTATACAAATATGGACTGAATTCTGGCTCATGCAGAAGAGAAAAATATTTTTTCAATCCATCACATTTCTTCTGTGCAATAGAACTATGCTTAATTTATTATAGTTCAACCAACTCATACAGAAAACCCCATATTATTAAAGAAACTTTACAATAAACACAGACATAAAAGGTTTTTCATCCTGAAAAAAGTCTCTTACCATAACCTCTGTAGGCACCTGGCTCAGTAAGGGATACCAGAATGTTTAGAGATGAACAACAATTTTGTAACAATACAGTTTTTCATCAGAAGATGCATATTTACAGAGTAGGAAGGATTAATTGAAACATTTTAGGTCTTACAGACTTTCTGCAATTTAATTACTGCTGGTCCATCCTCAAGTTAGATATCTTAGAAGCTGCAGCATCACTGGTATGAGTATCCTCAATAAAACTAACAATCTTGACATTTTCATTAGAGTTACTGTCTGCCAAAATCAAGCAGAACACCAACTTCACCAGACACAGACCTCCAAGGTCTGGGAAGGTGCCTTTCATAGAAATCTTGGGAATTTTACGTTTCTTTTCAAATCCAGCCTTTCAAAAAACAAGATTTCTTGTAATGCAGAAGCACTGCTTTCTGACAAGCACAAATACTTGACTTTGCAGTGCACCAAACAGAGATCCTGCCCAGAAATCATTACCAGGAAATGGCATTTAGCTTCCATCGATGCTGGGATTTTTGCCTGAGTATAAAACTCAGCATTAAGCTTGGTAAAATATAACATCACTAAATCCAAATTAATACATCAATATAAGGACTATATTAAAATATATCTTGCATCCACAGACATTTTAGGGGAAAAGTGTCTCTGAGACATAGCTTATCAGGTAGCTCCCAGCCCTGGGATCCAAAACACAAAGGCCTAATTTCTAGTTGTAGGAATTGCTACTTTGTGCCTCTGTTTTCCCACCAGTAAGACAGGATAATGAGCTTGTCCTCCTTTATAAAACATTTTAAGATCTACTGGGGTTACACTGATTAAGAAACAAAGCTATTTGGGGTTGCTATTATTTAAAATAATGAAAATTAATAAGACATTGAATTAATGTGAATTTTCCCAACCTCCCTTCATGGATTTCGTTCTTATTACATAAGGCCTCCACAGAATTACTTAATAATGTCATGCATAAAAAATATATTCTTATTGCAATTTCTTAATATGGCCAATCCACAATAAATACAAACCACATTAAAAAACACACTGATGGAAATCTGTGCTTAAACTGCACAAAAGATAATACTCCTAAAAATACAGAATTGACCACCAGGAGGGACAAATATGGCAAAAACTACTCTGATCTACTCAGCAACCCCATCTCGAAGCTTTTCTGTGCACAGACTCCTAGGAATTATATTGCCTATCACTAATTACAATTTGCTGAGGTATAATTCCTCTTGGAGCTGCTCTAAATTTGGTATAGCCAGCATCCCTGCTAGGAGCAAGCCCAGAAGCTGCTCCTTGGTTGGTCCTCCCATTTTCCCTGTGCATATCCACCTTTTGACCCATAAATTCATATCCTCAAGAAGCTGGCAGGAGGGAAAAATATTTTTTTATGAGTTGGCTCACATTTATTTGTTCTAGGAAATAGGGCATGGAGCAGTTTGGCCCATCTGAATTCAGGGTCAGTTTTTCAAGTGCAGCCCATCTTTGCATAATTTTATCACCGCGCCAGCTCCCTCTTTATCTTTCAACTATTGCTGCGCACCTCTGCTCAGAGCTCTGCACGACAACTTTTATGTCTCTCTCCTCAGAAAGACCTTGGAAATTCTGGGTCCATCAGCCTATCAGAAGCTTAGCCTATTTTTACTAATGTGCATTACCTGATGGTGCCCAATTATACTTTAATAGCCCCTTATGAGGGCTCTTATCAAAAAGTCTTTTGAAAATCCAAGTATGCTGTTTCCACCAGGCCCCCTGCATTAACACTGAAAAGAGCTCAAACAAGGCAGAGAAGCACAATTTTTTCTTAGAGAAGCAGTGCTGCTTTGATCCTGAGAAGCTATACTTATCCAAGCATTGTGCCATTCTATCCCTAATTGAACCCTCAATCGGGTATCCTGCTATCATAATAAAGTTTACTGATCTGTAAAGCCTCAGATGCCCAGAGCCTCATGTTGAAGATAAGCATCATGCTAATGAGTCTCAAGTTTTCAGGCTCCCTTGCTGTAAAAGACTGTAATATATCCTTGTCAGTGTTGCTCCTCTTTAATGCTTTGTTTGTTTTCAAATC
Source organism: Oreocharis arfaki (assembly GCA_013398015.1). Lineage (NCBI taxonomy): Eukaryota > Metazoa > Chordata > Aves > Passeriformes > Paramythiidae > Oreocharis > Oreocharis arfaki. The sequence goes on along the minus strand of VZRR01004738.1, from coordinate 474,020 downwards.
CTTGGATGAGTATCAGTCAGTCCTTGTGATATACTGCTCCTGGGTTTCACAAGTTGTACCACAGATTCAGTCTATTAAAGGCTACAATGTGATTTTAAATAAAAGTGTCCTTTGAATAGGATTTTCCCCATGTTCCACCATAAAGATTGATGCACAAGTGTGCTTTAATTCCTCTGCTTATTCCTATTATAGCTGAGAGAAAAGAAAAAAAAAAATCATAGGAGTGGAACTTTACTTGAAAACACTTTTTTCAATGTACCAGTCTCCTAGCATATTACCAAACTCACTGTCAGAGTTTGCTTAGCAGGACTGAAGTCAGCAACATAGAACCATCCAGGTAATTTTCAGCACGTTGTTCCACCAGGGATAAAATGCACAGTTTGTCTGAATCCCCTCAGCAAGTGCCTCCCCTCTTCTGAGTGTAAGAAAAGCTCAAGGCAACTTCTGATTTAGGTGCATCAACTGAATTCCTTAAAGAAAGAGCAGTATGAGAAATAAAAAAAGCCCCTCAGAGCTTAACTTGGAGTTTCTCAGTCCGTGTCTGCTCCAAACACCATCTTTGTCTTCTGTAAGAGCCTACTGCTTTCCACTCACTGTGGACCTGCCAAATGCACCAGTTATATCAACTCCCTAAAATACACAGTCCTGTATATTTGGGAAAACAGTGCTATGTCTCAATATTCTGGATAGACAGTCTCCCCATGTTCCTCAAGGCTGATTTTTTTTTTTTTCTGGAAAACTCTTAAAATGTTGTTCAACTGTCCTTATTTTTAAGCACGCCTCAGTTTGTAACTTTGTAAATATGAGCATAAACAGTGACAATGCTTTTGAACACTAAGTGGAAGAAAGACATATTCTTTTGTGCATAAACAAAAAAAAAATTCTGTTAACTTTCTCTTTGAAAGCCTCTGGACGTTCATATCTAGGAGGGAGGATGAGGGAAAAATAAGGAGGGGGAGAGAACTGACTGGAGATGGAAATCCAGGCTGGTTCTTTTTCCTGTCTTAGGAAATATTTCCTCAAGAAGGAGGATAAGACCTTGAGAAGTGATAATTTTCACATAGTCAGGAAGGACGTTGCTTGATTTTTCTAACATAATTGCCAAGAAGGCTTGGATGCAGCCAGTCCTCAACCTACGGATACAGACTGCTGAACCCAGATACTGAGTGTACAGGCTGGATGTATTCTGGCCGTGGAGCAAAGCTGTGCAGCGGTAGGAACTGTTATGTGTCATGCCAATACCTCCCAACATCTGCAAATGAGTGCAGATGCACTCTGAATGCAAGGGGGTGGACTCAGCTCCAGCACTGTCACCCCGAAAAACCAGAGCAGCAGGTGGCACAGCCACAACTCTCCAGTCATCCACTAAGCAAAACCTGCCCATACCAGACATTTCAGAGCCACTAATGGTCTACTCTTCATTTTCTGGCTGGGTTGGCTTGCAGCACTGGGGCGCTGATCTGTGTACGTGCTGTGTCAGCTGAAATCAGCCACAGCTCTGATCAGAGCAAATTAACTAGAGGTGCTCAAAATGGTTTGGCATGAAGACACTTCATCCAAGTCAAAATAATGCATAGGTGGCTTTAATGATCTTTATTCTGAGGCAAAACAGAACCTGTTGGTAAGGGCACAAGTACAGCACAGCAGCAGGAGGGCCCAGGACCCACTCTGCCAGACTCAAGGCAATCACACACACGTGACAAGCTTTGCTTTGAAGCAGGAGGCTGGGCAGGGCCACCAGCCTGAGCCTCTGCTGACACTGGCACAGGATGAATCTGTAGAGCAGAAGAGCTAGAGCTGAGGGATCAAGGCCCAAATTAAGTTTTTTCCAGGGTTAATGCCAGTCTGGTTTGCTGGACTGAATGTCTATCAGCAGGTTGGAAAATCATCAAGTGTTGTCCAAAGCACATCCTTTAGCTAAGTTTCGCCCAAAATGAATTCATTCAATGAGGATGATAAAGAGTGGCTTCAATTTATCTCTGACCAAAATTGAAACATTAATGCAGATGTACCCAGAGTCTCCAACACACCAAGCTTTTGGTCTGGCCAATAAGTATTTTTATTGCTCCAATTTTGCTGTAAAATTCAGAATTTCCAATTTAGTGTAGATCAGAAATGAATTTAAAATGTCAAAAGGCTCTCTGCAACAGAGCTGTTGGCAAGTGAGTAGCTCTGCTCAGAACACCACGATGTTGCGCACCATGAAAAAAAACATTGTGCTGCCTCTCAAGTTGGCATGGGGAGTCATTGACATGTTTGGTGGTGACATTGCTCCTGAGGTTTGCTTACCTGTGAATTAATAAAGGGTTTAAATCTAAGACAGCAGAAAATATGAATCCCTCCACATGTAAATAAATTGTTTAATTTATGCACCCATTTGTGGGGCTGGATTTGTACAAAGGAGCTGAGATGCCTCTGTCTCTGCATGTTCTTGTACTTTAGGGCTCAGCATGACAGCACTGCTCTCACTCCAGGAAAGCTGTTATCCTGCTGCTGCTACGGCCAGCAGCAGCTCTGTGGGTCATGTTCACAGAAACAGCCTGTCAATACCCAGAGCTAATTCCTCAGCAGGATGTCAGTGAGAAAATAGGAGATGCAGACTGGTCTCTGGACTCTGAAAAGAAATGCTGAAAGTACAATACAGCTCTATTCAGGCTGAGATTTTTCCTGGGGACAGGTTTCTGTAGAGCCCATCAAACCAGCAAACCCACCATCCTGTGTGGCTGCACTCAAGCCCCAGGACACCCATCAGAAAATGTAGAACCTGACTGCAGATTCCAAAGACTTCTGGGGCTATCTCCAGCCTCAGATTCCCTCCCTCCAACCCCCAACATGCTGCAATGAGCTGATTCAGAAGGAAGGTTGGTTCTCTGGAACTTACCATAATGGATGTTTGTTCAAATCAGAAAATGAAATCTTGGGAGGCTCAGCCAGGGAAGAGTTGTTTAAGTTAGCAAATAAAGTGCAAGAACAAGGCAATGAACATATTTAAGTGTGAAATTAGAAATCTGTAATCTGAACAGGACTGAGTTTGAAGAGTCACAGAAGCTAAACACCCACCAGAACCCACAGATCCTAACAACCTTCTGAAAGGCAGCAGGTGCACGGTGCCCTCAAGCAGAGCAGCAGATTAAAGGGACCATCCCATCTGTTTGCCAGCCTAGCTCTCACTGTGAGCACCGAGGTTCCCTTTCACAGCCACTGCTGACAGGTAATGTGCCCTCCAGCCCTGCAAGGGCTTTGGTCACTCAGGATGTTATGTGCTTTGACAGTTTCTCAGAGTGAAGAGTATTCTAAAACTATCAAATGCTTCCAAAAAATGCAGTATGTGTTTCTTTTCACAAACTTGCAGGCTAATTCATGCCTCAAGTTACAGCTATTCAAGTGTCCTCTAAATGTGAATGGGATTGAGGATTTTATTTTTATCACTACAGAGCACTAGGCATTTTATTAAACATTGGCCAAACTGTCTGCAATGCAAAACTTCCCCCAGCAGAAATACAACACGAAGTACAAACCCTTGGGCCTACCTGTAGCTTTATGAGAATCTGAATAAAACACGGAGAATCTACTGAAGAAACTAAAATATTTGTGCATCACACAAACTACCCGAAAAAAAATGAACTCACTTTTCCCTGAAATGCAAGGCTGGAGAAAATATCATGGGTGCACAACCATGAAGACGAGTCTGTCTGAAACAGGGTAAATACCCTGTGATTACCCAAGTTCTAGCCTAATCAGATCTAGAGTATGGATCAGCTAAAAAATATGCAAAGATCTTCGATTTTGATAAAATACAGCAAAGTTATAGATTCTATTTCTTACTCAAAGAATTGGCTAGCAGCCCTCAAACCTTGTGATGATGCATTGATTTAGTGTTTAGTGTGGTTGAAAAAATGTGAGATGCAATAGATAAACAATTCTGTCTCCTGTCATTAGCATTGGTATCTTCAGAACAAGGACAAATGCTATAAAAGCTGCAGAAGCAGGCAGAAATAGTGACAGAAGCTTCTGTCTAGACAGTAATGCTAATAACAGCTACTTGAGACGCTAGGCTACCTTGAAAATTGTGCTGCCACATCTTCACTGCTGCCTAGCCAGCTATACTGGGTATATCTGTCTTTACGGTAGTCACACATCTTGTTAAAATACTTTTGGGATTCTCCATGTCAGGTATTGAGGTCTTTTGCTTAAAATGTGAAATCTGCTGCTTGAAGTACAAATGACACCTTAGAAAGAGAAGGCTAATCAGTCAGGATTGCTGGAAAAAATACAGACAAATCTGTAACAGGCTACCAGCATGGCTATGACAATGGTGTACAGGAGGTCTCAGTGGCATCAGTCCCACTGACTGCATGAGACTGCCCAAGGGCCACCTGTGCCAGCACAGGCATGGCTCTTTGAAATTACTCACTTGGTTTTGCTACAACAGAAAATAAAACTTTGGAATTTCCTCAGACAACTTCTGCTGCTTTTTACACTGCTGAACAGCACTAGGTAGTTCACTACAGGATTTCCACTGAGACACCACCAAAGCTGTGATCTACAATCAATGTTATTGACTGTTGCCTGGTTTCTGACCCCTGTCTAGGGTCCATGGAAGGAAGAAAGACCTGGTGGGAAAATGCTGTCTTAAAAAGGCTATCCTTAGTAAATATTGCCAAAAGCAGTTGATCTGAAAGCAGCAAAGATTTTCCTACACTCGTTTTCTTATCACCCTCTTGCAGATAACCTAAAGCTCAGATGACTCCAGGCCGTCACAAATGTCTGGAGGCACATGTCAAGGCTGTGGGGCTCCTGCAGCCTTAGGGACTCATTTCAGGGTTCAAGTCCTTGGTTTATGTATCTAATACTAAGCAGAATCTCAAGAAGGACTGTATTTTATCCCTGCAGCTGCCTCAAGGTTAGGACACGCCTGCCATATGGTACACTGAAGACCCATCCAAGTACTTTGAGTACCATTTAATTGCTTTTAATCAGCAACCAGAAGCCAACATCAAAGGGCCTTCCTTTGAAACTGAATACTCTGAAATCTCAAATAATTTTCTACCCAGATGGAGGTGTAAGACTGCAGAGCTAGAAATTGGACTTTTATCTAAATTCACTTATCTGGCACCACGCAAATCTAAGCAGTTGGGTTTTCTCTTAAGGTGACTGTGCAGAGGGATCCTTATGAAGCCATAACTATTCATTGGCACAGAAGTTAGAGATGTGTCAGCCATTAATACTGCTTAAACCTCAGATTTACAGAAGGATTTTCTTCTATGTGCTTCAGCACCAGAATTCACTGGATTCTTGTGTAACTGATTACAATAGGAGTTGCTGATAGTTCTACCAGACAGATAAGGACACTTGAAGCTTTTCTGTACTATTTCTAAGTCAAAAATACCTTAAGATGTGTACTGCCCACCTACATAGGAGGTGAGATTTTATTTTTGAAAGGACTGCAGACTGACAATCACCTCCCAGGGGTTGTCATATAGCCTCATAAAGGATGCAGCTCCTTGTGAAGTTTCAGGAGTGGCATTAACTGCTAACAGAAGTCATCCCAAACTTCAGATATTGCCAGCTGCCAGAGCCTTTCACTTCACCTTTGAAAAAACAGCCGCAGTGTCATTTTGCAGAAAGAGAAAAACTACATCCATGAGGAAACTTGTTCAGGCACAGTTTGCCATCATGTCTGTGTGGCTGTAAAGCACAGATCATCTGGAGCAGCAATTAAAGCTGGAGGAGGAGGAAGAGGTCAGTGGACCAGTCAATAATCAGAGCACCTTTTCCCCACAGCTGGCACACAACCCTTCTGCAGGTTGTTGCTTAATTAAGGTTTGGAGTTTTCTGCAGTGCACTTCTGCCATCTAGAGGCTTTCCTGTCCTGCTGAAAATGTCTTCCAGGAGGGATTTTTTCCCCTTCTGTGTCCCAAACATTTCTAATCGGGTATCAAATCTCTGATTTAAGGATGGCAGGGCTAAGACTAATATCATATATGACTTAAATAGAATTAAGTAGAGGTTGGAAATATAAAAGAGGTTTCTTTTGAATCACAGCTGTGGGAGACTGCAGATTTTATCACATAGTTATATTTCATAATAATGCCTCTGAAAGAAAACATTTTGAAGCAGAGGGGATAATACAGAAGACCTAAATCAAAATCTAAGATAAACCGTTCTAAAAACCCCGGTACAAGACACTGATATTTTTAATGGTCTCTGAGTCTGAAAAAGCTTTATGTTTGTCACCCATAAAATAATTCAACTTATAATGAAGGTTGATCCATGATTAATACAAATCTTTTACAAACTGCATTGCTGAGATACTGCAGTTAAACATCCCTAAGCACATAAAAGCAAGGGGATTTACATAACGAATCCCCCCACTCACCCCATCACACAACAACCCACCCCACATGGTTAAATCAGACCCCCAAGGCATACTTAGAACATCTTTTAAATCCCTAGCTATTGATGCAAGAAGGAAGACCGTTCCACTAGTTCAGCTGCATACTATCCTGTAAGCTTTGAGCCCCTTTCTTATGCACAGCTCTCCTGTTTAAAAGCCAGGGTCTTTTCTTCCTCTCTCGTTAAGGAGCTACCCGCTGCTCCGTTAGGAGAGAGAATACAGAGGAGAAAACAGAACGGGAGAGGCAAGCGTGGCAGGGTGAAAGCCCCGAAGCGGGGTGCAAATCAGGATTTAGGATCCGTGTTTGCACTTCGATGTGAGGGCTGCCTCGAGGTTGCCTTTAACACCACTGAGCACTGCTTTAATGACAAATGGGAAAGTTGAGCTCCAGGGGCAGCTGAGGGCTGTCCTGGGTGGTGTCTGTACTCGGAGCCAAGTACATCTGGCAGCATGTTGTCAAGTGTACAGAGAGCTTGTGTTCAGGCTATGCACGGGGAAGTCTGAAGGCAAATGGACCACAAGCCAGAATGCTCCTAATTGCTCCTGTGCACTCATCAAATCCATCCTCCCATCAACTGCAATGCAGTATACTCACACAAATGTCAGCTGCCTCAGCTTAAAATAAAACCCCAAGAGCTGCCTGGAAGTTCACCAGAAAGATCTGGGTCTGTCTGCAGTGTCTGGAGACCTCCTGCTTCTCCTGAAGCCCTGGCTGAACATCGAAGCTGGTGTGGATCTGGGTCCAAGCGCCCTCAGCAACCCCAGCCGATAGCCATGTTTAGCAAATATCTAACACAACAACAGGATCAGCCTGCAAAAATTGTACGGCTGCAGGGTTTTTTTCTTGATAGAAGGGGTGGAGGAGATTGTTTGAGCTTTCAATGTAGTGTTGGTTTAATGTAAACTGCATGGTGTAAGGTGAAGGCTTGGGACGCAGTGTCAACCCATTGCACACCTTCCTGGTGACAGGCTCTGAGAACTGAAGAACAAAGCCTCTCAGCACCTGCACTTTGAAAGTGAGCTCGGTTCTGCTTTTGAAAGAAGAAAAACCCATGTTTGCTCTCAGGCACAAATTCTGGGTCCTGGACACTAGTGTGCCTCCTCACATGGGTCTGAGGGGGAGATTTCAGTAACATCCCTGTGTTACAGATTCCTGCTAGCTTGTTCTGGATTCCGCCCTGTTCTGCAGGTGTCACTTTCAATAAATTTTCAATAACTCTACAGGATTTATTGAACTTAAACTGAACGCTGTCTTCAACTCTGAAAGGTACATATGTCCCAAATAATCCCTTACTATTCAGGACGTGTTGATCTAGATGAAGACTTTGGTGACCGGAAGGAGTACTCTGAGCCTTCTGCCTATTTCTGCTCCCCAAGGGACTGGATATAGTCATCAGGCATAAGCAGTGTCCTAATGCTGGAAAGAGCTCAAAAGAAAACATGGAAGGGAGAAAAGGAGTACGAGGGTGTCAGAGTCTGGGACTCTTACGCCTCTGCTTTCATCGTACGCCAGTCCCAAGCCAGCTCACATTTGTTAAGAAGCACAAGTGCCAGAGAAAGACCTTGCTGGTTTTTGTGTGATAGTGGAGGCCAGGAAAGGCTTTACCAGCACAAAGTGCATCCATTCCAGCAGGCATGAGGAATGGAGTCCCTCAGATTTGTCTCTTTTGAAGACAGCAGGGACTACTCCAGCGAGTGGTTAAGCTCATCTACTTCATCAGCTTTTAAAGGATTTGCTGTGGCATGGGGCTGCCCCCCAGTGATCAGGTGCGACCCCAACAAGTGCTTTAAAGTTTTAGGAAAAATTGACTTGCATCTCAACCAGTTAAGCACTTCAGTTCTTCTGCCAAGCAGGAATCCCACTACTGGTGTCCCGGGAATAAAGGCCGTAAACAAGCAGTAGAAACATCCTGCAGAGCAACCTTTTTGTTCAGTGCTCACAGAGTGGCTAACGCAGTGGGATAGCAGCAACAGAAATCACCATTATTATCATCCTGAAAGATGGAGGGAAAAATACCTAAAGGAACAAAATTGAAAAGAGAAGCACACTTTCCAGGTCAGCTTTTAAACTAGAGGCTGTGCTCAAGTGAGTTGTGATTTAACTGTGGGAAGTTTTTATCCTCTGTGTGTTATAAAATACAGAGCAAGATGTGACTAAATGGATATAACTCAAATACAAACTTCTCCAGGGAAGCAGGAGAAAGGCACTGTGCTAGAAACAGCAGCTGAAGACAGCGCATTAAATTTCAAGACCTATATTCTGGGGTTTTAAGCATCAATTTATGGGATTACACTACAATCACCAGTATTGATTTGAAATTACTGATTTTCTGGAAGTGATTGATTGGTGACAACGAAATAATTCAATATGACAACATTAAAAATATTGAATATTTTAAAATAGTGAAATCTAAGTCTTTGGACTCCTTTTAGATATACATATGAACTCTGTGCCTGTCATCTGTGCAAGCAGCAATGACAAAATTCTGCTGGAAGGTCCTTCCTTGTCTGAGTTCAGTCAAGTTTTAATTGCTCTCCCAGTGTGATGGTTTCAGCTGGAGTAGTTAATTTTCTTTACATTAGCTAGTATGGGGCTATGTTTTGGATTTGTGGACAGGTGACCCAAATTGACCAGAGGGAAATTTCAAACCATACGACATCATGTTCAGGATATAAAATGGGGGGAAGAAAGAGGAAGAAGGGGACATTTGGAGTGATGGTGTTTGTCTTCCCACGTCACTGTTACATGCGATGGGGCCCTGCTGTCCTGGAGATGGCTGAACACCTGCCTGCCCCTGGGAAGCAGTGAATTAATTCCTTGTCCTGCTTTGCTTGTGTGCTCAGCTTTTGCTTTCCCTATTAAACTGCTTTTATCTCAACCCATGAATTTTCTGGCTCTTACCCTTCTGATTCCCTCCCCACTCCCACTGGTGGGGGAGTGAGTGAGTGGCTGCCTGGAGCCTGGCTGCTGGCTGGGGTCAAACCACACCACCTTGTGAATTTCCGTCCTGTTGAAATGCCATGTTCCCAGTCAGTCCCCTAGGATGGGTTGCCCTTGCTGGTGTCTTCCTCTGATTTCCTCCATACCGTACCATTTTTTGTTGTATGAAGCAAAAATTCTACTATGCATGGCCATTTCTCATTCACTGTCATGATGGTAGCTTAGGTCAGGCAGTGTGAGATGTCTACACCTACATCCTACAACCTTCCTGACATTAGGTCTTGGCATCTACTGGTGGATCTAAGGTCTCATCTAAGGTAAAGTAGATGCCAGGCACCCACCAAAGCCACTCTATCACATCCCTCCTCAGCTCAGCAGGGGAGAGAAAATATAACTAAATGCTTTTGGCTCCAGATAAGGACAGGGTTCTCCAAAGGGTCACAAGTCCCACCAGAAACCTGCTCCAGCATGGACTTCCCATGGACTCACAGCCTCCTCTCAGTATCCCTCTGCCCCAGCATGGAGCCATCCAGGGGCTGCAGGTAGATCTCTGCTCCACCATGGACCTCCATGGGCTGCAGGGGCACAGCTGCCTGAACATGGTCTTCGCACAGGCTGTGGGGGAATCTCTTTCCAGCACCTGGAACACCTCCTGCCCCTCCTTCCTCACTGACACCAGTGTCTGCCCGGCTGCTGCTCTCTCATATTCTCACTCATCTTTCTACTGCTGTTTTTTTCCCTTCTTGAATACATTATCACTGTCACCAATGGCTCAGCCTTGGCTAGAGGCAGGTCTGCCTCGGAGCCAGCTGGCATTGGCTCTGTTGGACGTGGGAGAAGCTTCCAGCAGCTTCTCACAGAAGCCATTCCAGTAGTACCCACCTGCTACCAAAACTTCAGCACACAAGCCCAATACAGTGTCTTTGTGTCTCATGCCAGGCCCTCCCTGGAACAGTGTGGCAGGTATAGAGAGGATTTGAACATTTAGGAGCAGTTGATCTCTGAGGTAAAGCACTGCCAGCACAGGAGGTATAACAAAGTTCATATCAAATGGTGTGGTGCAAAGAATGGTGAGTTTTGTTCAGTACCACTGCTGGTTTTTCACATTCCTCGTCTCAGACCCAGTTCTTACTCCCATGTTTGAAATTGAAGGTCCAGGGAAAAGGCCAAGAGCATCACTCTCCATGTGGCTGGTGCCATGGGTTGATCCATATTCAACAGCCAAAGCAGATATTATGATTTAAATGAACCTTGTGATGAGGAACAAATTACACCAGAAAATATATTACGGGTCTTGCTCTTACACTTGATGAACTGTATGTCTATTGATTTAAAAATATATTTTTCTTTCTTATTGTCACTTAAATGTATGGGATAGTAACTGATTCATGAAGCAGTGGGTATTGTTTCTTTTAACTCTGATGATAATTACTTTTATTTAATGAATAAGGTCCAGGTTCAATAAAAGACCCATCTGGCTTCATATAATAAATTGATTTTATGGGGCTGCTGTGAAGTGGAAGCCAGAGAGAGTTTTTATTGAATCTAGGCCCAAACACAATATATCACAACTCTAATTTTCAGCTTATTTCATCTATTAATAAAACTCTATTTAATATCCTTGGATATTTTTCAAAAGGTTTGTCCTTTATCCTCTTTGTCATAATTAGCACAGAGGGTAATTAGTTTTTACATAGGCGTTTTCCTTCATCTAGATAAAAGTCATCTAAATTGTTTTCATTTGCTTATGGAAATGAGAACACCACGTTTTTATTTCTCCTTCAATTGCTCCCTGGCGATTACCTTAATTGGAATCACTATTTCTATACCACTGTTGTGGAGTTTAACCCTTCAGGAACTGTTGTGGCGGACAAGGAGCCCAGAGCCTTTGGTGGATAGCAAATGAACTGGTCCTGCACGGACCTAAACCTTCAGCTGCCATGTCAAATACCCATGGCAAGATTTTGGAGGTCACAGGACCCCTGGGACAGTGGGGTAGTCTCTGCGGAGGGAGCACAGCTCTGCAGCCCCGTGCACTGCCCGTGGGAGGTGGCTGGGGTAACTTCCACACTGTGGTGCCCACACTGGTGTCCCAGGATTGTTCTCCTGACTCCAACAAGGGAAATCACCAGCCCCGAGCAACAGCCATTGCTCTGCCTGCTTCAAATCCATTGCCATAGAAACTGCAGTCTTCGGGATGCCCCAGCTCACAGCACTGCATCTGCAAACAGCAAGAGGAGAAGGTGAGGGGAGGCAGCAAAGGCTTCACCCAGCAAAGGCTCAGCTCCACCATGGGACTCCATTTGCATTCAAGGGAATTTCAAGGGACCTGTCTGCATTGCTGCTGAAACACTCTGTGTTTGTTTGTTTGCTCAGGAAGATTTTTGTGAAAATGAAAAAACCATCCACATATATACCTCCAATTCACAGATTTTGATATAGTTCCACATGTAATACAGTGTCACATAGAACTCTCTATTTGCATTTAATAAATATCTGTTTTCTACCATGTCTTTTATTTGAGACAATATTTGCATGGAAATATAAAGTAAAATAAATTAATATGGAATTATAAATTGCAATAGAAATTATTATAAAATATGATTATTTATTTAGTAACAAGAATATTTAAATTTGCATTCCAGTTTCTGAATCAAATGGGCTGAAAGGAATTCAGGACCCAAATTTATTCCTATCTCTTTCTTTCTATATGAAATTTTCTATTTTATCAAAAATAATGCAAAAAATTTTCAGATTTCAAAAATATTTTTCTTTTTTTATGACAATTTTAATTCATTACTAATATTTCAGGGACACCAAGTCCTTAGATTGTTGTTAGTACAATTTTGCTGCTCCTGTGTGTTAATCTTCACAGCATTCTGCAAACTGTGATACAGAGGTTCCAAGAGAGCAGAAAGGTATGTGGAAAACAGGAAAGATAAAACTGAAAATGTTGAATAATTTAATTTTTTTCACTCTTTTAAAGAATAATTTGTTTTAAACAACTCAAAATATTATGTGTGTGGGATAAATACAGTCTGTAATTTCAGAAAATACTTCATTTAATCTTCAATGTTTCCAAGTCTGTTTACTCTCACTCTTGAGTTCATTGCCTGAGACTTATCATATTAATTTCTTTTGCTTTTTTAATTTTTGAACTCACATGTGATCTGTCAGGGTTTTTTAAAGATGTGGATGCTTATTCAAGTATTTTGTTTAATTACTAAGGAGCAAGTAATTTTCTGTTCTTGTTGAATAATGCAGACAGTAAAATGTTACTTATTATGACTAGATTTAACACCTATTTGACATCTTTATGTCATAGACTCAGTGGTATCTTTTCTTTAATATTAAGGTCATTAGAAACTCACATGATGACCCTTCTCACATCAGGAAAAACACTTTCAAAGTTAATGTAGTAAAACCAGGAGTGCAAGAAAAAAAAGACCTATAAAATTGGGCACAAAATTAAAAACCTGGGCAAGCACATTTGTTCAGAAATCAGCCCTGGTGTGTACCCAAGGGCATATCTAAGAAAGAAAAAGATTTTCCAGCTGATGGCCACTATTAACCCTTCACTATGGGACAAAGCTAGCTGTGATGCATCTGCTCCATACTTACAGGTCCAATGAGCAGAAAATAAGTCATAAATTATTGAATCCCATAAACTTTGTTGCTGAGGAAGAAGGCAGGACTCAGATTTCAAATACTCATATTTCAGATGTAACACTGAAGGTGAAAAAACCTCTTCTAAGAAGGTGAAAACTCAATAAGGAAACCAAATAGATACAAAAATGTGGCAGGTGGAATAACAGCTCAGAGCCACCCCTCAGGGCCAAACTTTGCTTTGGAGACTTGTCTGCTTATAATTTAAAACAAACAAAACCAAACAAACCTCCAAATCTACCCTGGGTATCAAATATTTAAGCTGTGTAATCACTGGAATATCCTATTCTGGATTCCTGCACACTGCTTCAGGGACCAATTAGAAGCACAACATCTTCATTCCAGTCTTGCAGGTTTCATCATCTCAGCCACCAGGAGTCAGGGGGTGCCAGCTGCCAAGCACACAAAGCCAAATACTGAATGGGATACCGACGGCAAGAAGCAGGCAAGAGAAGGAGGAAGCGAAAGAAACCTGCTTGCTGCAATTATTCATACAAGTGAAGCACTTTAATATTCATCTTCCTGACCAGAAAAACTAGCAACATTCCCGGCAATGGCACAGTGCAGTAAGAAATGAAGAAGGCCGACACACAGGACTAAAAGTGCTTCATCCCTTGTGTCCTTGGGTAGGAATGGGTGCACTTGGAGTGATGATGTGTTTCTGGTGACCAGTCAAAGGACCCAAGGAAACGGAACGAAGTTGCATCAGGGAAAGTCCAGACTGGGCATTAGGAGAAAGTTCACTGGGACGGTGGTCGGTCACTGGAGCAGACTCCTCAGGAAAAGTGGTTGCTGCATTGAGCCTGTCAGAGTTCAAGGGGTGTCCGGACAACGCTTTTAGTCATGTGGTTTAATTTTAGGAAGCACTGTGAGGAATAGGGTGTTGGACTTAATGATACTTACGGGTCCCTTCCAATTTGAGATCTTCTACGATTCTAAAAGAACCATGGGTGGAAGAGCTAGAGAGACCAGCTTGCTACCTACTGCACCTGCCTCGAGTCAGACAATAAGCAGTACAGGTACTGTTCCAGATAACAGCAATGGATCATCAGTTGTCAAATATGTCATGTCTCAAACTCATGGGTTACTTCATAACCTTATCTTCAGACAATTTACTATCTGATACTTCTAAAAAGTCACAAGTTATTTCAATACATGAGAAAAATCTATCTTACCCAAAACCCATCCAACATCCACTACTTCCATTTATCTTTATGAAACCCCCTTCACACAGCTGCATCTCTGCACGCTTCGTAACAAAAATCACTTTTCATGTCAGCATCCACTAATGAATCTTCTTTAATTGCTGACAGCAGAAAGCACAACATCAGTTTCTTCTGTGAAGCCAAATCCAGCTCATGTTGCTCATTCTTCATAGCTGCTAAAGTAAATGGCAAACACAGCAGCCACAATGACTTGGTACATCAAGTTTAAGCTGATGTTCCAGGTAATTTTTTTGCTGCAGCTAATTTGGTATTTTCTTGCCTGTGACTAAAAGACTGTTGTTCCCTAGACTTTGGTATGGTAACCTCACTGTGCCAGGGATGCTCTAGTTGGTCAGAGAGTGCTAAGAAGAGGAGCACTGTGCAGTTTCTGTGGCATATGCGCACATACAGGAATAGCTGGATATGAAACCTTTAAAGCCCACCTCCCCTCCCAGACTGCTGCTCAATACACCTAGCAAAAATACATATTCACAGCAGAAATGCAATTGATCACTGCTGTGGAGGATGAGTCTGTTAAATAATAAAAAAACCCCTAAAAATAAAAGAAGAGCTGTACTTGGGTAAATTTAATGTAAAATTCATATACTGTAATGCAGGAACATATTTGAGTTACTGCATGGTACAACAGTAATGTCCATGTACTCTCAAAGATGATCTTACTCCTTCTTCACTCCTTTGCTAGTTCTATTATTTATCTCTCTGACCCATCATTTTAATTTCATGTGGTCTCCCCCTTCTGCCTTACTGCTTTATGCAATTCAGCTTCCAGTTCTCCATGTAATTTCAACAACTGCCATTCCCACTTCTCCAGTTTTCTGCCATATAGAATATGGATTTTCCATAGATAAAGATGTTAAAAAACTTGGAGTACATTTCTTGATGTCATTGTGCCATGCAAGTTTTAGAAATGCAGAAAGAAAACTACTAAGAAGATTTTTCAGTCAATTAATTCAATATTGTTGAAGTTTTCACTCCTTTTTCCTAATCTTTTCTAACATGTAGCCATATAGAAAATACACATTTTGGTGAGCTTAATGTAAAATATTTTTACTCCGCCAGAAAACGATGTTTCAATATTTTTTCATTAAAAAACCTGAGCAACCAATACATCTAATCAGCATTTTTATTTCCTAAAATTAGCGCTTTCTAATAGAAATTATTGGCTACGTCTAGTTATATTTAATATTACCCTGTGGGAGTGTCGTCAACAGCAACAGTAATTTATTCTCTTTTAGAGACTGTAACCAGAACCTAAATACCAGGTGTTAAGCCTGGTTAACACCATGACCCAACCAGCACAACCTGGAAAACACCGATGTTCTGTACTTCTTCAGGCCAAATCAAACCTCTCAGAAGTTTCCTGCTGTACTTGAGGCAGATCACAAAGTTCAGAACTATTCTTACTTTCCTCAGCTGTTTGCTTGCTAATTGGTGTCAAGTCAACTTTGTTTGAGATAAGATCTTGACATCGGAGAGTGGGAGGCACAGATTATACCTGGAGATTTTCCTTGTTTTGAGGCTTGTATGTCGGTGTCTCACACTGACTTCAAATTAGTTTGGAAAATGTACAGCTCTTCAGAGCCTTTCATAGCTCAGGTCAGGAAGAAGCAGCTGCTGCTACCAAAAAAAAAATAAATTAAAGTCGGCGGGCTTGGACTTCTGGACAGCAACGGGATTTTTCCTACATGCTGTTTTAGTGAATTTATCTTCCTTAGGCTGCTGGGTGACGTGCCCCCCGCCATCCCCTCGGTCTCCCGAGGCATCCATGCCCGTCCCGATGCGGGCAGGGCGGGCACCAGGTGGCACCACCGGCCCACGGTTCTGCCGCCGCTGCGCCCGCACCCAGCCCGGGGGCTGCGGGGGCACCCCGGGGCTCTGCCCGGCTCGGAAACAGCACGTACGTTCTGGCAAGGGGATCACAGAGAAGCCTGTACTCTAATTCAGATTGCTGTTCTGTATCGCAGGGCGAGGGTGTAAAATACAGTGTCGATAACTTGCAAGGACATACCAGTGAATAGGACCTCATAGCTATTTTTGCTGTTACTATTTCTCTTCGTGCTACTGCTAGACGCTCATTCCTAAAGAAGAGAGAAAAGAGACACACTAACAGTCTTCAGGTACATGAGAAATTCTTACAAAGCACTGCAGGGATACACTGCCCTTTGCATTCACTGTGAATAAGACAAAAAGTAACATAAAGGGATATTTGGGTTAGACAATAAAGATAATGCCGTAACAAAGAGATTAAAGCACTGGAAATTATTGCACAAGGCGACTCTGGAGAACACATCACAGTGGTTTTCAGGAACAAGTGAGACTGGCTTAGGATGAAGAGCAGTGAAGGAAGGACTGGAGGACTTGTCAGGGTCCCTTCTAATGCTGTTTTCTACAATTAGGTGAGATAAAAATTATACTCAGGTACTCAAACAGCACCTTGCCCAATGGCACAGACTGCATAAAGTCTGATAAAATTTTCACAAACTTTCCTCAGATCCAAGGGCACTGATTGAAAAGCTAATTCTGGTATATCAATACTAACAGCAATCACCCCTTTCGATTGCATCCCATTCTCACCCTTAGATTCGACATTCAGAAGAGAGATTGGGGTAAAGAAGCATCTCCTTCCTCTTGTAAAGAGTTTCTGCCTTTCACTTAGGAGATGTTTCTTTTTAAGGTCAACTTTTAAAACATATACTTGCCTGGTTGGGTTGGTTTGTTTCTTCAAGCCTTTCAAGCTTGGAAAAAGACTTTGTTGCAAATAAAAGAATCACATTTCATGAACAACATATTCTAACATTCCTATATACCACATATGTGGACCTTTTTTCATATATTGACAAATAGTGTATTAGAAATAGTAAGATAATTTTCTGAGATTAAGGAGGTAAAAGTATCTTCATTTTACTGCATGAATGTGATGTTTCTGGATTGGATAGAAATTCAAGATTAACTGATACTTTTTGGCTTATTTAAAAGGGTGGGAGGAGGCATAAGTCCTCTTAAAACCTGGCAGAGCCTTCCAAATTGAGATCCTTGGTAGCTTTTTCACACTGTTAATGACTTTTATTAAATGAGAATCTGAATTTGCTCTCAGTGGAGAGTCTTCTCTTTCAGCACAGCGACATTCCAGCAGTTATGTCTTTCCTCATGGAGAAACTTCCAGCACTGTGATGCCCCTTCTTCTGTGAGAGCTGCTCTATGGTACCCCAGGAATGAACCTCATGTTGAATATTTCTGTTTGTGACTGTCTTCTCCTTAAAAATGACAGAATAGGAGGAAGACAAAATGATATAATATGAAGCTGCAAATAGCAAAATGGTGTCTAGTTTAAGGCATTGGGAATTCTGGTACTTCCAAGTGCATTCCAGATACTAACTAATCCACAGCAAAGTATATGACACAGGTAGAGAGTCTGATTTACAAGTTTTACTCCCCAGGCTGGAGTAAAATAGTCACTACAGGCTTTATGTGCTCCAGTTACACCATGTGGAGCTACAGTGAGTGCTAGAAATCATGCCTGGATCTGTCCATCTTTCATTTCTGCTGTCATTCTGGGTGTCTGCCAAACTCCCCATGACAAAGTGGAAATATCTCTGTTCCTCTTCATGATTTCTTTCCCTCCAAGCACATGCATGCAAGGAAGTACAAGGTAAAACTTCCTCCTATTAAAGATGCTAAGCCTCATGCTATGTTTCAGTTCTACACATTGTTTTTCCTATGTGTCCTTCCAATTTCACCTGAGTATACTGATCACTACTATACCTCACTAGGCTAGGAATCAGCTCCAGGTTGACTGGAAAGCTGCAGTAAAATAAAAAATGAAAAGCATTTATTTTTATAATGAATAATAAATCTTTCATTAAAATTCCTCCCATCTCTCAGTTCCCTTCTGGATGGATTAACCATGTCACCCATTTAGTTTGCTGATATGTTGTCGCTGATGTCTGAAGCGGGAAGAAATGGAATCGAGCAGTGCTAGGGAAGCACTTGACTACAGTAAAGCAGCAGATTACAGCCATCAAGAGATTTTCCCATCAGATGCAGTAACCAGCCACCTTGAAAATGGCTAATAAAAGGACTTAACAAGAAATCCACATTAGTAGATATATTTCAGAGAAGTAAGCATATTTGCCAGTATGCCTACAGACATTTTAGTCTTAATTCTGAAGTCCCACATTCTGGTACACCCTCCCTCACTAACATTCTTGTATCTTTTAAGAAAACCATCTCACTTTCTCACCTTTCTTAGCACTAGTCATTCCAATGATCACACAGATAAAACTGTTGCAAGTTTATAAATTTTTATGTACTGTAGAAGAAGATAAAGTTCCTTGGTGCACATTAATAACATACTGGGAAAAACAGTCTGGATTATTCCTGGCTCAGGCAAAGGCAAACCCATCCATGGGATTGCTTTTGCTCTCAAACCTGGTTGCACTTGGTGGGTAATACAGGAGGATGGGAAAGTCTGGTGTGTGCCTCATGGGAATTTGGTTTTGAGTGAAAATCACAAATTAATTAAATTGTATTATAATTATATTATAATTATAATTACAAATTACTATTCTATTCTATTCTATTCTATTCTATTCTATTCTATTCTATTCTATTCTATTCATAATTATCCAACACTGTGTATTACCACTTTAGTGGTGGCTATGTGTGCACCACCTCACTGAGCACCTCATGGCACCGATCTCAACCACAAGCACTCTGGGGATCTCAGCCTGACTTCCCTCTGACTGTTGCACCCACACCAATGAAGAATGAACTTTGATAAAACTGAACAAGAACAGCTGCACTGGAATCACATCCGTGTCAAATATGCAGCATGCCACAATCCAACACCTTACACCATCTTTCCTGCTTGAAAGACTGTTACCAAGGATAAAGGCCAAAAGTCAGGGGCTAAATGAATTCTACAAACATTCTTTTGGTGTGTGTGAACATTCCATGAACATCTGACAGAGGCCTTCCACAGACTAAGAGAATGATGTCTGTATATCTAGCAAAAGAGATAAATAGGAAAGGTGATGAGATATTGAGGAATGTGAAACTTGGCATGACATAAATGGTATAAAGGGTAGATATTGTCCTGGTTTCAGCTAGGAGAGAGTTAATTTCTTCCCAGCAGCTGTTACAGTGCTGTGTTTTGGAATGAGAATGGCGTTGATAACACACTGATGATTTGGGTTTTCCTACATCGTGTTTATCCTAAGTCAAGGACTCTTTTTTCCCTTGTCTCACGCTCTGCCAGTGAGGATGTACACAAGAGAAACTAGGAGGGAGCATAGGCAGGACAGGCGATCAGAGCTGACCCAAGGGATATTTCACACCACAGAACGTCATGCCCAGGATATAAACTGGGGGGACTTACCCAAGAGTGTGGCTGATCTGGGTTAGGGAAGGGGGGTCAGGCATTGGTCAGTGGGTGGTGAGCAATTGCATCATGCTTCACTTGATTATTTCCTTTTTATTTTCATTATTTAACATGATTATTATTTAATTTTACTTAATTTTCAATTATTAAACTGCTCTTAATATACAAGTTATATTTCAATTCTCCTCTCCATCCCACCTAGGTGGGGGAAGAGAGGGGAGGGAGTTAAATGAGCGACTGCATGGTGCTTAATTTCCATCTGGGCTTAAACCATGACAACAGCACACCAGTTAAGATTTTTAAATAAGTAAAAGTTACCCATATTCATCACTGAATCAGTTTGCAAGGAGATGTAACAAACTTTATTAGACCAGATGGTGCAATTAAGAAAAAAAAAAGAAGCCTGGGTACAATGTAAAAATTGAACATTTCTCATTTGGAGCAATAAATGCATTCGTTTTACTTTTCAAATCACATTAATCTTTAAACAAATTCTGGAAAATTAAGATTGTCAAAACTGACATTAAATTTCTGATTTCACTGAAAAGAAATGTGTTGGTGGCCCAGAATAAAATATTTCTTATTAATGGAAACTTTTTCTAATTTACCATTTTTATTCTGATTTTAAATGAAAAAATAAAATACCTTGTAAATCAATTCTGTACAGCTCTATCTATCCTAATTTAACAATATCAGGAAATTTATAGACAAAATCTACTAAAACTGAAAGGAAAATTGTTCTACATTTTAATCTTAAACAGTAAGTTATATTTCAGTTCACCTTGAAACAGAGAGATAGGTTGTTACTGCTTTGAAATGAAAGAAGTGAAAATTTAATAAAGGAATCAGTAAGGGAACTAAGACCTGGCAAACAGATTTTCAAACCTGTGGAGAGGCTGCAGAGGAGGAGGAGTAATAGTAGTAATAGAGTGAAAAGCCACATTCTGAAATGCAAAAAGTGAATCACTCTTGTTGTCAGTCAGCAAAGTCATAAGGACAAACAAGACATTCAACAGCACCAAACTTCTCTGAAAAGTTTGAAAGATCTGAAAATTGATGGTGCTCTGAGATTCGGGCTATAGGAAACTGAGAATATTAAAAACAAACAGGAATAGAAGGTGGAGGAGTTTTGGCTGACATTTTCAGAAATGCATTTAGTACAGGAACGAGTCCCTTTGGAGTAGAAAGTAACTAACATAACCTTTCAGAAAAAGAGTCAAGGGACCCGACAGAAAAATATAGAGCAGTCACATTCACAATCTACTTTCCGAGATCAAAAGGAAGAATAGTTTAAATAGCCAGACTTCTCTTGCTTCAAATGCATCCTTTGTTAAGACTTCTTTGAAGATCTCTCTGACATGCTGCTCGTGAGAGATACAGCCCTTAGCTAAGATGTCCTAGTGCACTTGATAACACAGCCCACCAGCAACAAATGTCTAATGAGAAGAAAGAAGTATCAACAGATAAGGCAGAGAGTGGAACAATGGGATAAGAATAACAGGTTGTCATAAACAAATCCTTTGCCTGCTGAAAAGAATGCCTGCATACCTTAAAGATCAGTGTCAGAACCAGCTCATTGCTTCGTCAACAAGTAAAGAGAAAAATAAAGAATTTAAATTGTTTTTATGTCTTGTACAATAGCAGAAGAAAATGCACATTAAGACTGAAAAAAATAAAGTATGCTAACAGTGATGTAGTTTCTGACACACCTGTCCTGGAAATGGTATACAAGGCATATTTCACCTTCTTCTGCCAGATAAATTACAAATAAACCCTAGTGACATCAGATAAAAAAGCACAAATGTTTGCAGATATCTCTTCAGAACTCAGCTAAGGTAGGTAGTTTGTGGGTTTCTATTTTTTGGGACAGATCCTCAGCTGATGTAAGCTGGCTCAGGTCTATTGAAGTCAACATGCCAAAAGTTAAAACTAAGCACATAGTTAAGACCTTATTTTGCAGCACAACAGCAGTACACACTATGAATTGTTAAAGCTTGAACAGAAGATCTCTTGAGGACTCAGCTGTTAAATCCAGCTCTTCGGGGCTGCAGTCCAAAGACTACCCACAGTCACCATAAAGGACACCCATAAAGCCAACAGCTCCGTGTCTTTGCTGCTTCCATGAAACCTTGCATGATTCAGTTCCCCTTCAGTGTTATTTGCCCCTACACCTGCACGTGTCCACTGATTTTTTATACATCATAGCAAACTAAACTAGCCACTGCAAGGGGTTCAGTGGAGTGCCTTAATCTGCTAACTTTGTTAGTAAAGTCCTTTGTACACCTTTAGTACTATATGAATAATTAATAAGGCTAACAAGGCCGACTCTATATATAGGGACCTAATACTTTAACATTAACATCAATCTGCCACTTTATTAGCAGCCAGTGAAGCCTGCAGATTCCTGGACTAATGTGCATATGCCAGCCAGTTTCAGTTGGCAGCTTAGCTGCAGGTGACAAAACATCTTTTCTGACTTGCATAAAAACATGTCTGGAAGCAAAGAAAACCCCAAGAAAATAATATCCACTATAAAGAAAAACGATACAGAACAACAAAGACATCTAGAAACTGGGAGGAAGGTGGTTTATAAAGCCCGTGATGATTCAAAAGTGCAGAAAGACATTGGGTTCAGTGATGATGAGAGTGATAGATCGGGCATTTGGCAGCATGTATCTCCTGTTGTTCCAAGTTGCTTGTCTGAATTCCTGTTGCCTTTGCTTTGCCTCTTTCACCTGAAACTATCTGTCAATACAGGGAGCATGGGAATGGAAACTGAATCCCTTACATGACCAGGACTGAAAGTGCACTGCCAGGAGAGGGAAGGGGCAGGACAGGCAAGGGGTGTGCGGGCTTTGGCCGAGTGCATCAGTTAAATAATGAAAACATGTTAAAAACCACAAACTGCATCCTTTGTTTAGCACCGTATGAACTACACTCAGAGATCCTGTTTCAAACTTCAAAACTCATCAGACTCTCAGAGCTGGCTTTTAGAATTACTGGATTTGAGGACTTCCAACTACTGGCATACAAAAGGCTAGTACATATAGAGAGGAGCACTTGGCCCCTCCTGAAAGAGATTTGAGGCTGGGTGTATTATCAGTGAATCAAATCACATCCTTAGACCCCTTAAGACATCCTTGAGACAAAAAATTTTATGATACAAGACAGGAGAAGTGAAACAAAGGCTGGACAAGGTACTGGTGATGACACTGGTATAAAGGAAATCCTCATGTGAAAAAACTGTTCCACAGAAAACAAAATTGAATGTAAGGACATGGCAAGGCAGACAGTACCAGAAAACAAACAAAATTATATCAAAGAAACTGTTCCTCTCTAAAAATCAAATCTTACTCAGATATGAATCCCGTTAACTTCAGCTCATGCAGGAATTTATGGTTTTTCAGAGGAAAGAAGGCTGCTGTAGACATTTCTGTAAATAGGTTCTATTTTATCACAGACGAACTTAAAATGGTTTTGCAATTCTTTTCCTTTTGTTACTCTTTTATTGACATTTTTATTTTTTGACATCTTCACTCTCCTTTGTCCTGCCTGCAGTTCATCCTGAAAACGGAGACTGAGTAGCAAAGTGTCATTTTTCCTTTGGTATGACAGCCTTTCACCTTTGCAATCCTTTGGAGGACACCAAGTCTTATGTTTAAATCACTAATCCCCTTTAGATGAAGTCTGACTTTCTGGGTGGCTTCATCAGTCAGACCCACAAAGCAACCACTTCTCAATTTATATTTTTTCGAATGACACTCCCTTATCTGTCATTGTCATAGGGCACAGTGGGACATCTTTGGAAGATGAGGTGGACTGTCTGTTTTGTCACATTCAGCTCTCCACTACAATTAAAACCTGCTTGTCTGCTAACTAATCACACTTTCTCTGCCTCACAGCCACATTTTCACTTCTTCACTTTCCATACAGCCTTCATATTAATTTCAATCTTTGAAATGGATATGATTTCTCAAGATTAAGCTCCAGACCTAACTGTCGACTCCAGTTTTTCCTCAGCAGAAATCTTTCACTTTGATCCTTCTTTGTCATCAAACATTCATCTTTAAACATAAAGAATGGCATTGCACACAAGACACAGGATTCTGGATACCTGCTTCCAATTTTTAACTATGACACAGCCTTCTCCAAGAGGTTTGCCTCTGGCACTGGGAATGGGGCTTGCCTTCCCTGACTCAGCTGTTCAGTCTAAGCTCTTCTCTACAGTCAAGACAGATGCATGACCAGCAGTCCTAAGGACATCATTTTCTGTCGGTATCTTTCACTCTCCTTTGACAAGCAGGAGAGTCTGGACAACAGGGTCAGCCTCCACACCACAGCTTTCAGATGGCCAATATTTACAAAGAAATGCTATCCCTACCTGCTCTCCACCCCAGATCTCTACTATGATAATAAAAACCATGAACTTCTTCAACCTGTTACCAGCCATCTCTGTTCAGGATATATAATGTTGGAACTCTCATATTCCGTGTTCGAAGGGTGCCCAGTGAGATAAAAGAGGAATCATGCACACTTCCACTGCAGGAGAGTTTGCAGCACCATTCTAGGTCCTGTTAAACATCAGGCCGAACAGAGGAGGGCACATCCACCCTCAAAGGGCAGGTGGAGAGTCCTGCCAGCAGCTGGCCACATCCATCCAGCTTTTTTCTGTTAGCCACTAGGAAGGTTACTTGAGAATGATTTTCAATGTCCTTTCAATTTGGCCACATTCAGTTTATATTCTGCAAATCTTCCATATTGCATAAATTTGTTAGTTTCACAGCATAGATTCAAGATTCTGATACATGGAATTGTTTGGCCTGCTATGCTCAGCTGTCACTCTCACCACTTTCACCTTCTAACCTCACATTTCCTCATCTTGACATTAAGATCTTGAGCAGAAGAAATCCACAAAGGACATTTAGAGACATCTGTAATTGAGTTTTTTAATTCCGATGATTATGAAAATTGAGGTTAAAAATGAAATTCATGTCCACACCAGGTATCTGATTGTAAATATCCAAAATTCAGAAATGCCCACATGACACATTATTAAGTTATTCAAGAGTTAGTTCCTAAGAACAGATCCAAAATGTTTTGGATTTATCCACCACACCTTAGAATTTTCCACTAGCTCCTGAATCACCCTTTAAATCAGAGGGTAAGAAGGTAGGGTGGTCTAGTTCAGATCTTGCGACCTGTTAATGTCACAAGGATGAGGAGCCTCAGGCAGTTTGGCCTGAGCTGATCTCCACTCTTGGCCCAGTGTTGAGAAGAATTAGGAATCCAGAAACAGCAATTACCACTGTAACAAAGTTTATGGCAGCAGGAACAACATAACAAGGAGAGGCTGCTGAAGCAATGCACTCACTTTTTGCCAGGAAGAAAATCTGTTCCTGGCTCATATGAAGGCTGTGTTCAAATTTAGGTCTAGCCTTATATGGTCAAATAAGGATTCTGTCTGTGCCTAAGGAACATTTCGTCTGAAGCTATTTTCTACTCTTCCTTTCTTCTTTAGCTAAGGAACACTTCAATTAAATTCATTCTGAGA
The DNA here is from genome assembly GCA_013398015.1 of Oreocharis arfaki. NCBI lineage: Eukaryota > Metazoa > Chordata > Aves > Passeriformes > Paramythiidae > Oreocharis > Oreocharis arfaki. The sequence goes on along the minus strand of VZRR01004738.1, from coordinate 448,859 downwards.
GTGTTCTCCCCATTATAAACACAACCAGTATGCACTGGCATCTTCTCATGGTACACACATCACCGCACGGGCATTACCAGCAGTAGCACACTTTCTACAGACCAATTATCCTTCTGACATTTACTAAAGAACCATCAGACAAGACAAGAGCTACTATCATTCTCCTAGTGTGAAGACAGATGGACAATTCTCAGAATTTCAGTCAAGCAGTTGAAATACATAAGGTGTCAGAAAGCATTGTTTATTTCATCTACATTTTTAATACAATGGTTTACAACACACAGATGACTGGATGACTGGGCAGATGCACAAATTTCATATGAATAAAGTTACATACAAACAGGTACAGATATACATACACATTTAACATGCTATACAGAATATGAAATATTAGCTTATGTGGTTCATATGCTTTTATAAACATATTCTCCTAAATGTAGATTTGTGGATTGTATATATTATTAAAATGTGGCATTCAGATGTATCTAACTAATTTTAAATTTATTTATGTTTCTTCAGTTTTTTCAGAAATCACTTTTGTCCTGAACGACTTTACAATACACCTTATTTAATAGGTCAATACTAATCCAAATTTTGTATCAACATCACACCACAAAGCATGGCAATTTCAATAATAAAATCAGTTATTATTTTTACAGCTCTCCAAACTGTGATGTTAGTCTGAGTTTGGAAGGTCAATAAACTCAAAGCTAAGAACGTGCTTAAGCACTTGCCTGGATCAGAGCCAACAAAACCAGCTGAGATGGGGGATTCATTAAAGGTAGACTTATGAATTGTTAGCATGAGAATGGCCACTGAACATTTTTAAGTAGATTACATAGAGAGACTGGACACAAACAAAGAGAAGACAAGAGACACTAATAACTGCCCCTGTTGGACATGACAGGAAGCTGAGGTCAGGAGAAGGATCTGCCAAAGGCATCCCAGCAAGAACCTTTCTGTGTTTTGTCAGACCACATGTAAAAGTAAGGCTGTCACTGTTTTCTGCTGACCTTCACACGGCCCTAACAATGGGGAAGGGGCCAAGCCGGGCAATGCAGATACAGTCTTGCAGTTTTGGGGACTGCATATGCGTTTTCACCACTTATGTCCATACTAAGGGACTGCAAAAATATTAGCATGTTAACAGAAACTAAGTCTGGAGTTCCCTCAAAAAACAAAAGCCTGCTGCAGATGTACAGCTGGAGTGATGCAACAGCATCACCTATTAGTCAATATAAACAGTTTTGTACATACACAGTATAAAATGCAATCTTTTCCTTTACTTCAATAGCAGCAGTTCCGTCCCTAATGTCATTTTTTCTCACTTAGCCTGAGGATTTGATGTGATTAACATCTGAAACATATTACTTGGGTTGGTATTAATCAACCTAGCTGAAATAATACAACTTTTAAACCCTATTGGTCATGGAAGGCTGAATGATAAGGTTAATTAACTCTGAACAATTTTAACCATAAACAAAAGAATTTTAAAAATAAAAGAATGTAAAATCAGAGAAAAACTTTTCTCTGCCATAGTTTATTAGGATCCCACCAGTGGCTAGGTGTCCTGTAAAGAATTATTGTCCCATTAAATTTGTGTTAGCTGGATAATACAGGAAGAATGTGCTCTCAGTCTGCATTTCAAATAGTTATTCCAGCAAAGATATGCATCTTAGAAATAGCCCTGTATTTACTGGAGCTGGACCAAGTTCATCAATCCCACATTCCAAAATCTCCCACACTAAGGCTTAAAATCTGCAGTTCACATTTTCAGTCTCTGTGAATCAAATCTTTTTAAGTTTCTCCCTCATTAGTTTTCAGTCAGGATTGTCAGTTAATAAAATACAGGATGGCACAGATGCTCAACTCATGTAAATTTTCTCAACTCCTGCCACTTGATAGCTGTCTCTTTGACGTCAGTGGAACCATGACAATTGCCATCAACCCAATATTCATTTTTTTCCCTACTGTTATCCACTTCCCTGAAGACATGAATCACTAGATGCTGCCACTGCTGTCATATAGTGCCATACAGACAAAAGATAAGTCACCTAGAAAACTTCACATTTCTTGCTATCAGAGGACATGGATTTGAAAAACTAGTTTGACTCAAATGACAAATGATGAAACACTGAATTGACCTTTGCACTGTAGTTTTCTTCTTTTCATGCTCGAGTATAAGCTTTTAATTCTCATGCCTGCAGATTTACTCAGCAGATATCAGCTGCTGAAGGACCTCTTCCCACGCCCTCAATATGCATGTTTGTTCTGTCACTTCTGGTACTAATGGGAGCAGCATCCCTCAATACATTTTTATCATTAAATATTAAGATCAGAAGAAAGATAGGATGGCAGTGCTGCATCTCCAGTGGGAAGATGTGCACAGGCTGACAGAAGAAAGAAGAATATTTGAAAGACGTATATTTACAGGTCCAAGGGAAGGACTGTCCTATAGTGTGGGAAACACATGCTGGTAAATTACAATCTTTCTACATAAAACTATACATTCCCTAATCTCAGCTGCAGAAGTAGCAACAGGGCAGAGATTTGATCTGCAAGCATTCTTTCTTGACCCAGACTTTCATTCTGTAAAGGCTGCAAAAAGGATTTCAGAGATTTTTCTGAATTAAAAGAACATAATCCTTCCTGGATTACGTAACCCTTCTTTCTATACAGTAACTTGGCACCTGTACATGGAAAATAAAGACATTTGGATCTGAAGCTACTCACCTCAAACAATGAGAGCTAAGGACAATACCTCTAGAAATAAAAAATAGAAAAAGAAGTCTACAAAGTCTACAATAACATTACTTTCATCTTTTCTGTTTCACAGTGATGCATGGATTCCTATGATTGTTACCAGCCTCACGCCAAGAGAGCACACTGAGTCGTTCTTCTGCTGGTAACACATGGATGATATTTGCTAGTGCCTTCTAAAAAGGCATCTTCTAAAGGGCTAGTATTGGTTAAAATAACATTATTTACAAGTCTCATTTCTTACTCCCAAAGCTGCAATACTCTTCACATGTGCCAACAACGCCCTTAGAGCATTAAAATGGAAGAATTTTCATATTTTTAGTTGAACGATAAATACTAAGCTTGGGGGGTTTGGTAATCTTGCTTTGTTGTGGTTTCTTTGCTTGAATAATCAGACTAATTAGTCATGTTATCCTTTTCAGGTTACTACTTGCTGGTCTGTTTCACTTCAGACTTTTTCTCTTATTATTATCACAGAGCTATGTGATATGTCATTCAGATAGTGCTGGCCAGAAATTTTCCATCAAAAATGTTCATTTAATGAAAAGCTTCTATTCAGTTAAATGAAAACATCGGTAGCTATTCCTCACATAATATATTAAAAGATGGGCACTTTCAAAGAGAAACCTCCCTCTTGCACATTCTAGAAGTAAAAAAAAATCATTGAAAAACAAACAAAAATAATTTTAACCATTTTACTGGAGTAACTCGAGATCAGGTGGAAGGACCTGGGAATGAGGAGTATGGTTTTTTTAACAAATTCTGTTTGCTATCACCACAAGTGCAGTTCTCTCTAAATACTGAAAATACCTGGTGGAAACATCTTAATCGACTTTTGGCGTAGTTTGTTTTTTTAAGACCTACATTTAGGGCCTTTATAATTATTTTAATGGGTTTTTTTAAGGGGGTCTTTTAAAATCCAGATTAAACCTCCCCATGTTATAGGAAGCAGGTAACTGCAGCTGAAGGGCCCCATGATGGTTGTTTTCAGTTCGATGAAGGAGGCACAGGAGGGTAGCACCCTACTGCAACAGTCATGGTATACAGTCATGAAGCCAAGGTGATTTGTCAGCACTGCCAGTGCAAATAAAAACCTTATCATGCCACCTGCTAATGCAGCAAGATTTCAGGTAGTTCTGCAGAGGAGCTGAAGACCTATTTGAAGGACTCATAGTAAGGCTTTACATGAGAGGAGACTTGCGCTTTTCTGTTTCTCCTTTTCTTTGACAATTCATTGCATTGGTTTAAACCAGCTGGATTTTCTCAGAATCCTTTACTACAGTACCATGCAATTTTAATGTATTCTGCCTCTCTACCCTTACAGTTCGTCTGTCTGCACTCTTGCTTTTCACATATCTGTAAAGACAGATGCAGCCATGAGAGTTTTCTTAGGTTTGAGGCAGCTCCTCTGCTGAGCCTGTCAAAGCACCATAACCTGCAAGTCTGTGGCAGCTCCCTTCAAGGAACATCACCGTACTTCTCATCTGTAACAGCCTGATACAGCAGCAGAGACTGATCTGTGAGCTCTGTGGAGCTGACACTCCTTTCTTCCTCTTGTTGGCATTATTTTCAGTAAAAGCATTGCTACTAGCTGTGGTCGAGTCTCTACTTACAGATGACTGGAAGTAAGCCATCCAAAGCAGGAATTCTCCAAATTCTCTGAGCATTACCATGTTTGGAGACCCTCATGCTGTCACATGGCATCTGACAGTATGTTCACTCTGCTAATAAGCCTTTTTGAGCTATAACCTCAGAACACGTTTAGATCTCAGATCACTGATTATCATCTTCACTCCAGGAACAGCCTTGTTCCAGACACTGACAAACTTGTGAAACTGAAATAACACCAGACTTCTCACTCACTTCACACAGTTCATGGAGAAAGCACTTGCTCATGTCACATTTCATGGTAAAAAAAAAAAACAAACCTGTAACAATTAAAAAAACCAAACAAGTTCACCAAATGCCATTATCCTCTTAAAAATGACATGGATCACAAGATTTTGAAGTTTCTTCTTTAGTAGCTTGCTTTTCCTCCATCCCATTTTGCATTTCAAAGTTCTTGGTCTTAAAAGCAAATTTAAAAATGCATTTGTTATGGTGCACAAACTGGCAAGAGTAAAGAAAGAGTAGACTACCACCAAAAGAAGAGTAGACTGTCCTGGTCAGTACTACTCTACCACCAACAGTCCATGAGGTACCAGGAGACAGCAATCCTTTCCAGTAGGCAGCATGTGTGTTGCTACACTTTTCCAAAGCTTAAAAGAGTCAAATAGTATTTATGTGGACAGTTCAACGCAACTGGCCTTGCATCCAGAGAACAGCCTGATGAGAATTTAATTTATTAGTCCAGCTGCAGCCATACGGAGTCTATTGAACATCTGCTTCACAACATACCATACCCTACAAGCTACAAAAAACTTTCCAACATGCCGTAATAAAATTAGGATACACAATATTTAAGAAAAAAGTCTAAAAGCTAATGTGCAATTAGTACAGATCCAGCAAGATGACGAGTTTTGCCATCAGCCAAGCCCGCACTAGACGGGAATGTGGTCAGTAAAAACGTCCAGATGTTATATATAGATTCAGGTTATAATGAGAAATATACTGCTTCTAGTAATTGTGACATACATCCGGAAGGTTATATAGAAACAGGATGGAAAACTCTGGGGAAATAGAGTACATCTTCCATTCTGTAATATATTGCTTGTAATATTGCACAGAGGGAATGTGGCCAGAAGTTTTCAATAAATAACGTCAGTGAGTCAATCCAGGAACCCCGCAATAATGCATCAGCCTAGAGGGATGATTTGTGTTCAAACATCTGCCTCCAGCTATGCTTTTTTCCTATCTATTATTCCATCCCCTATTTCAAACAGTCTTATATCACTGGGAAGACACAAGTGGCATTTGACTCGCACCGAGCAATGATGGCTTTTGTGGACAAGACCTGCACTATACATCTTTCATGCCCTCATTATTTTTTCTCCATTGACATCTATACTGCTGATGACTTTCATGGTAAATTAGGACACTCCAACCTCCTTATCCAGGAACTATTAGGTCCGTTTTTAATCTATAAACTTCTTTGCAGTGAAATATACAATCTCTGAATCATAAACCATCAAGGACAAGGACTGTTTTCTTCTGTACTCACACAGCAGAATGAGGTTATACTCTTGCCTGAAGTCTTCTGCTGCTACCATAATGCATCTGACACGATTGCATAATGTATGTCTGCATTTGTTTAAATTGTTCTAAACCTACTAAGAAGAAAACAAGAAAAGGAAAATGTATCTTGGGATGACTAGATTGTGTGAATGAATGTCCAAATGAGGGAGTGAAGGACACAGAATGAGTCCATGAATGGTCACATACGTTCGGCAGCTACTGACCAGAATGCAAAAATTCCCAGGACCAGATTTGTAGCACCAGAACGGCTGATCTTACCACCTCATTAATACCTGTTTTACATGCCATCCATGTTTACATGCAATATCTGACTCACATGCAGAAAGAGCTGTGGAACCTTTGAATAAGAAACGAGGCTAGGGAATCTAGATTGATTGACACTGAATAAATTACAGTTTTGTTCATAAGAAGGAAGTTAAGGTGAAAGAAAACATCTTTTGCCACAGATATAAGAAACAAAAATGAGCCTTATAATACTTCAAGAATACAAATGTTCTTTGCAATCAGCTGATGGGTGCTCAGTGCTCCCCCAAATGACAGTTGGGTGGGTGGGCTTGTTTCTGTAAAGTCACAGAGAAAGTTTTCACCTGCTGCTAGGGGTTTACAGCCAGAGAAGGAAATAAAACATCAATAGAGGCAGATGAAGAGACAAACCCTGGCCTGCTGCACCTTTCAGGGTATAAGACAGAAAGCTATGTACTACAGAGCACTGCAAGGATCCCGTCACATGTGTTTTAGGAAGGAAACAAGCACAGGACCCCTCTGTCTGTCCTACTATGCAGTGAGTCATAGGAATATCATCTGTCAACACCTTAATGAGAACTATGCCTCCAGCTGTGGAGCAACAACGGGAAACTGCAGACCTGCAATGACCCCTGAAGGGAAAAACCACCCTTGCACTCCTGATTATAATGCTAACAGCACATAAGCGGTCAAACCACAGGACAGACTAGCTTTTCTCCAGTATTAACTACTGTGAAGTCCACCACAAAGTCATTTGTCACCAACATACCTTCAGCACTGGTGTAACAGCTGTGAAAATATAATTAGTCCCTCCATCTCTATCCCACTGGGTACCAGTCGCTGCTTCAGTGGTCTCTTTGGATATTTTTCTGTCCTCTACTGGCCAGAGGTCAAGTTTTCCAGAAGCTAGTTGCCTGTATAAATTACAGTGCACATATTTTACATCTCATTGTAATGCTTTCTTTTGCCAGCGTCCGCTTCTTTGCAAATGTTCCATTTCCAAGCCATTTTTCTGCAAGCCCCAGGAGAAGTCATCAAACAAGCATGCTGAAAATTTATCCACAGGCATCAGAAATGCACATTTGGCTGATGAAGACATAGAGTTCATATAAACTTCAAATAGAAATGCCTCTTCTTCCAAACAGCTAGTCCCATATGACACCATTTGCTCAGGGTGAAATGCCTGAAAGCCCAGTACAAGAAGACAAACATTGCCCACAGCTATTTTGGGGCAAGAAGACAAACTTGGTACTGTTCTGTTTAAATAATTTTCAGTGTCAGCATTTGGAGTACCAATACAATTGAAGGCTGCAGGAGAGGTGCTGGGTAGTGAGAGACCAAAAGAGACATATGTCTGCTTCTGGGCTTGGGTCTGAAGTCACAATGTCAAGACTATGCTGAGACTTCCAGATGTCTCTGGAGACAAGCAACTGAACAACTGCAAAAGCAGAAAAATTATCAGGATGATGTTTCTGCATTGTGATACCCTGGAATAAGTCTTGTTACTCCTTTTTCTTCTGTCACAATTACAGGGAGAGTACCAGCTGCTGGGTATAACAGCCCATCACAATCTTCAAGCCAGAAGCAACTGACTGCGAAACTAGTTCTTTGGTGTTAAAAGGAATATGAAATGGGCCAGGGGCAACATTCCTGAGTTGAGATGGAAACTTTAGACAAGTGGAGAACTGATGATGCAACATGCCTGTCAAGATCAAGAAAAGGTCTGTAGGACCCACTGCAAAGTGAGAACCAAAAAGCCACACCATGTTTTAAGCACCTCATATGTAGGCGGGACTATTACACTGCACCCAACTTCCCCATATTCTGTTAATGCTTGTTTTTATACTATGGCAAAGAGTAAACTCATGTAGTTATTATAGTAACCCACACACTGACCCTGGCTTATGCAGGCAATGCAAGTCCCAACAGTGTCTAAGCTGTTGCAGTGCCATTTGGATCAGTCAGCAGGAGGACTGTGCTTCCACATACAAATCTCAACCCATGAGTTTTTCATCCTATTTTCTCCCCCCGTACTGTTGAGGAGAGAGAGGGGTAGAGTGAGTGAGTGTGATGGTGGAGTGGTGTGGTGGGCACCTGGCAGCCACGACACCACATAAAGCCTTTCTGAAATTGGTGGTTTCCTGATTTTTCTGACCACTCTGTGCCCATTCACAGGTTGGGCTGTGGCAAACCACTGAAGTTGGTTACTACCTGTTTGAAACCCAGCAGGTATGACACCCTGCTTCTCTGTGCCCCAGCAGACCATGCCATTAACACATACAACGTATAGACAAGTTTGCTTATGGGTACACAGATGATGGAAACAAGAGGCAAGCAGGGAGGCTGAGCTCCTTCCATCCTGCTCTCCTTGCTGTTCTTCTACCACCTACAGCACCAAAAGGCTGTGCAAGAGAATCCTGTAAAGACAGAGAGGTCTTCATTGCTCAACCCCAGCTTCCCCTTGGTCTAGAAAGCAGCTGTGTTCACCCCCTACTGAGCAAGGGCATGGAGTATTGCTCTCTGCTCTGATGCTTTGGGATCTGATCCGATCTAATTTATCCCATCTTATCTTGTGCTACCACAGATGGTCCTGCTTCCCTCTATATGCATGCTTTCATAGTTCATGAAAATACCTACCTGGACGAGGAAAACACCACTGCAAAAACCCCTCTGTCACACAAAAAACTCCCCAAGCACCCAGCTCTCCTCACCTAATCACAGCCATTAACTGTTTCCTCTGGCCTATAAATACAATCTCTGCTGAATTAAACTCCACGTACCTTAGGTGTCTGTGTTGGCCGCATACTAAAAACGTTATGTGCCATGCTGTTATCTACCATAGCTTGGTAATAGTAAAACTGTGCCTTGTCTGTTTATTGTTGGCAAAGGTTCCACAAAGTCCCATTATTTCTCCTCGAATGAACACATAAACACTGAACGGGACAGGGTGGAGAATGAAAGTCCTTCCGTGGTTAACACATTTCCCCTAAGCCCATCTGTCACCCTCAGAGCAGTACTGCTTAAGGAATAGTGTGAGGAGACTTGTGAGGGACTAAATTCTTCTTTATTTGAGGAAAACAGAGGATAATCCAGAAATTTCACCAGTTCTTTTTATTTTTAAACAGAATGATTCATATTGCCTTGCAAGTGTATCGACTGATTTAGAGAAAATTATTTGAACAAAAGCAACAATTATCCCTTTCCCTCACTTCTGAGGATTTTCACTCTCCTTATAGAGCACAGCAAAACTGTCTTTGGAGTTGCTCAGGATTTATAGGTGAGAACATTGTAAAATTCAAAAAACTTCATAAGCCATTATTATGATGAAAACTAAAATCACTGAAGTAGTTACTCTTTAAAGAGTCCTAATTTCAAATTTGGATTAAAGTTGATTGGACGAGAATATTATATGCAGACACGGGCTCTTTGTTAGGTTTTTGGTAGCTTCTCTACAACCCAACAAGAAACACAGCAGAATCCTAAGTAACTGGTTGAAATGGATGTCACAGAAATTGAAATGGATATGAAACATGATCTCTGATATTGACACCTTCCAGATGAAGGTGTCTTTTTGACTTGCCCCAAACTGAAGTCAGAGAGTGGTTGCTCAACAGATTGATTTTAAAAGAAAATTCATCTTTTTCTCTTTCAACCAGGAAAACATTCTTATCTAAAAGGAGATTCCTGTGTGGGCTGGTGAGCCTGTAGCCACAGCAGCCCCCTGGAAGGATGTGCCCTGGCCACACTCCCTGGGCTAGGGAGACCAAAACACCTCACCCAGGCTGCCTTGTTCTGCTCCCCTTTCCCTACTCCCACCTAAATACCACCCCCATGCCCTCAGACTATTGGTCCCTGATGCTTTCTCTCCACCCCTACTGACCCCCTATAAAAACCTGAACCCTTCCTGTTGCAGTGTGCTACCTAGCACCTTCCTCTTTGCTGTCTTGTTCATTTTCTCTTCGTCTCATCCTCAGCTGCCTCCCTGGACCTGTGCCACGCAAGTGGCTGGAATAAACCCCTCCTAGAGACCAATCCTGACTCTGTGCCATCAACCTATTGAGGAAACTATCTGAGGTGTCTGAGTGTGTGTGTGGGTGCAGTGGCCTCGCCGTGCAGCTCTCAGCCGGACATGCTTTCAGAAGGTTGTGGCCACCCTACCACCAAACCTCCGGCTGCAACAGATTCCTTTCTCTGGGAATGAAATCCCAGATTCAGATAGTTCCACAGACTAGCAATGAAGAATATTAGGCCTCTTAGCAACGTTCTCCATCACTCTCCACATGCAGACTCAGCTCTGTATTTCAACTGCCTACTGTACATGGCAGCCCTATACTGCAGGATAAAACTCCATATGGGGTCTGTCTGGCAGCCCTGAACAGCAGGTGGTCTGAATCCCTCATTACTCTTATGCCAGTGGATTTGGGGCAGCAAGTTAAGTATTGTGAACAGAGCTCTTGGGCACGCAATCAGAAGATGAAAACATTATCGTCTGTGCTCAACACTTGAACAGTTGTTGTATCATTTTCTTACTGTACAGTGAAATGAGAAGCAAACCTTCAAACAAGCCCTCTGAAGTTCTCCAGAGGCTGCTCTTCCCAAGCATTGTCTAGCTAGACACCACAGGATGTTCTTTTGCTGTCTGAAAATATCCTCCTCTTTTTTTTATAAACCATTTTTTCCTCTCTGTTTAAGAAACCACTTTTGTATCTCTTATGCTAAGATCTTTGCTAAAACATCATTATTTATATTGTACCTTGAGTAAAGGCAGAGTGCTAGGGAGAATTTAGCTAGGCAGCAAAAAGCTCCAGCTCAGGAAAGGGGGTGCTCTTTCCCCTCAGTAGTCTGTAAGGTAAAAAATGTTTTCTGAAGCAAAATGCCTCTGACAGCAAGTTTGTATGGTTCTGTTCCTGAGTGTTCCTTGACTGCTTTCTTCTTTCTTAACAAAGGCTGTATATCACACATCAAACTTCTGATTTCTTTTTACAGCCTTACAAATGCAAAGCATTTCCCACAAAAGGCCATTTTTAACATCTGTTTTAATACAGCACAACTACCTTTACTGTACTAAGAATTCATAAGAAGTTGCAGGTATATAAATGTCCTCTTCTGCATATTTAGATACTTTTTGTCACAATCATTCAAATACAGAGTCCTAGGTATGATGTCAATTGGAAAAGAAAGAGAAACGTCAGTATTTATTGATTTTTGAATATGAAGAAATTTTTTGTTAGGCAGACAGTAAGTATTAGCTACTGTATGAACAGGTCATATCTGTCAGGCCTCACAGAACCTGCCTGCTTTCTTTTTGAGGGTGTTCCCTCTCCCTCACGTAGGAGGCCTTGTCTGTACTTCAAAAATGCCTCAATTGTACTAGTGTGATACAAGCACTCAGAGCTGTTTTATATCCGCACAAATACTGTGACACAGCAAGGCTAAGTGTTAAGGCTTTTTTGTATTAGCAATAATATATCTACGCAAGAATGAATAGCAGTACATCCATAAAGCTATAAAATTATCACAGGTGTGAAAGTGTATACTGACAATACATACCCATCCCACAAAACAGATACTCAGCCAATTATCAGTGTGACTGGGACTAGAGCATCTCTCCTACAAAGACAGGCAGTGAGAGCTGGGGCTGTTCAGCCTAGAGAAGAGAGAGACGTCATAGCAGCCTTCCAGTATCTGAAGGGGCCTACAGGTTAGGTGGAGAGGGACTCTTCATCCTGAACTGTTGTGGTAAGAAAGGGTGAATGGCTTCAAACAGAAAAACAGTAGGTTTAAGTGTTAGGAAGAAATCCTTTACTGTGAGGGTGGTGGCACACTGTAACAGGTTGCCTGGAGAAGTTGGGGCTACGCCATCCCTGGCAGTGCTCAAGGCCAGGCTGGATGGAGCTCTGAGCAACCTGGCCTAGTAGAAGGCGTCCCTGCCCGTGGGGATCTGACCTTAAATGATCTTTAAGGTCACTTCCAACCCAAACTGTTCACTGATTCTATGATCTGACAGAGGGGTGGTGGGATTGTGTGAACATGCCTGGGGATTTTGACCAAACTTTTCAACCTCGAGAGCCTACACGCTGGCTGATCTGCCCGCAAACCCGCACTGGACTCAGCAAGCCAGAAAAACGCCCCGGCTCCCGAGCGAGACGTCGGACGGAGAGCGGCGGCACGGGGGCGGCCCCAAGCCGGCGTGACTGCGCCCCGGCCCC